>OVBI01001449.1:0-34251 GCA_900406495.1 Sisymbrium altissimum | reverse complement strand
ACCACACATTTCTGTCCATCATAACCTATCCACAAAACAACCTAAACCGAATTACAAGGATAGTATCCTGGGAGGATACACTCCTTGTAAATGTCCATCGCGTACTGTTTACAGAAATCATCCACAAGATCATCACTGATACCAGACATAGAGGGAGGCGGATCTCCATTACAATGCATCTCCATATATTTGATGGCCAATGGCCCGCAACCCCTGAACGATGGTTCTCGTAAAGTAATCAAATCTGAGAAATCAATTGCTTTAATTATTTACAGTCGAGATGATAACTTTTTCAGGTAATCGTATTCAAAAACGTAAATCGAAGTCCTCACCTTTTCAAAAAGACGGCGACAGACAGATTTCACGGCAACGTCCACCGCAATTGACAGAAAAACAGATGCTCCATTTTCGAACAGGTCACGGTGACGGGTTTTCAAAGAGAGAAAGGGGAAAAAAATTCGGGACTATCAAACTCCAAATGCAACACATCCACCGACCGACGGTGTGGACTCGCCGAGATTAAACTCTGAATCAAACGTAAAATCACCGGGATTCAACTCTGGAAGAAGAAAGGTTCTGTAAATTTACCGCTAAATGGAATCACACTAAAATTAGGGTTTTTACCTGAGAGAGACAAAAGAGTGAGATTAAAAGAGGGAGATAAAAAGGGGTGAGACGAAAAGGTGTGACGGTTGGTTGGAAAGTAACGAAGGAAATGATAGTTTGGTTACGATTGAGGACTTTTCCAACTTTTCCCCCATCAAAGTATACCTACAATTAAAAGTACCCTTTTTGTTAGATTTTAGGGATAAAGTACCCTTATATGTAAACAACTCTTGTTTTTCCATTGTATATTTGCAATTTGATCTATTCATTTGACTAGTTTATTTATCGATTAGCATTCTAAAAAAAAACCAAAAACAAAATTGTTTATACCCAACTAGTATCATGGAATAATATTTCTGTCCAGCAATCGATTAGGTTCACTTGAATCAAAGACAATTTGCGTATATTTTATATCGAAACCCAATTCATTCATTTCAAATAATATATAGAAGCTTGAAATTACTAATCTCACACCCATATGATTAAATGAGCCCATATGATAGTGGAATTCAACTATACAACAAATACAAGTCCAATCACAAGGCATCACTTTGTCATTTCAATAAAGTAAAATTTATAATATAAAAATACAAATGGAGCTAAAATAATAAATTTGCGAGAAATTTGGACTAAAAAATAAAATAAGTTTTACTCAAAAACAGAGCTTTTGGCATCCCACAGAGAGAGAGAGAAAAGTTAAGAGAGAAGAAGGCTGACCGGAGAAGACGAAGCAAGTTCAAACTTTTGTTTGTGAGTTACTTCTCTTTCTCTCTTTACTTATCTCTCACATTAACCTCTTAATCTCTTCATCCTGATTTGCTCTCTGCTTGAATTCTCCACTAAAGTCTCGATCTTTAGATCCAAACACTAACTTTGGTTTTGACAATCACTTGAGATTTCGCATTTCCGGTGAGAAAGGTTAAAGCTTTATCCGAATCCCTTCGTGATCTGTTTCTCTCTGATGAGTTTTTCTCTCATATGAAAGGATTTGTGGGGGAGGTGTGAAAAGAAATGGATGGGAGTTTTCCTCAAGGAGGTGTGGTTCGTGGTGGAGCTTCATCGTACGGAGGATTTGATCTGCAAGGAGGTTCTATGAGAGTTCATCATCAAGATTCCATGAATCATCATCGTCACAACCCCAATTCTCGTCCGCTTCTCGAAGGTATTCCCTTTACTATGGTTACAGGTCAAACCTGTGATCATCACAACAACATGTCCATGACTGAGCAACATAAAGGAGAAAGAGAGAAGAACTCAGTGAGTGATGATGATGAGCCGAGTTTCAATGAGGAAGGTGGTGATGGTCATAACGAAGCTAACAAATCAGCTAAAGGGTCTCCATGGCAACGAGTGAAGTGGACTGATAAGATGGTGAAGTTGTTGATTACTGCTGTGTCTTATATAGGTGATGATTCGAGTATGGATAGTGGTAGTAGAAGAAAGTTTGCGGTTTTGCAGAAGAAAGGGAAGTGGAAGTCTGTTTCTAAAGTTATGGCTGAGAGAGGTTATCATGTTTCGCCTCAGCAGTGTGAGGATAAGTTTAATGATTTGAATAAACGGTATAAGAAGCTTAACGATATGCTTGGTAGGGGAACGTCTTGTCAGGTTGTTGAGAATCCTGCGCTTTTGGATTCGATTGGTTATTTGAATGATAAAGAGAAGGATGATGTTAGAAAAATCATGAGTTCTAAGCATTTATTCTATGAGGAGATGTGTTCGTATCACAATGGGAACAGATTGCATTTGCCTCATGACCACGCGTTGCAGCGTTCGCTGCAGTTGGCGCTTAGAAACAGAGATGATCATGATAATGATGATTCTAGGAAACATCAAGTTGAGGATCTTGATGATGAGGATCATGATGGGGAAGGTGATGAGCATGATGAGTA
The DNA here is from genome assembly GCA_900406495.1 of Sisymbrium altissimum. NCBI lineage: Eukaryota > Viridiplantae > Streptophyta > Magnoliopsida > Brassicales > Brassicaceae > Sisymbrium > Sisymbrium altissimum. The sequence continues at coordinate 31,756 of OVBI01001449.1, read as the reverse complement.
TGAGGAGCATCATTTTTCACATGGGGACTGTAGAGGAGTTCATTACGGAGGTGGAGGTTTGGGTGGTGGTCCTTTGAAGAAGGCAAGACAGAGCCATAGCCATGAAGATGTTGACCATCCGAGCCACGTGAATTCTCTGGAATGCAATAAGGTCTCTGTAGCTCAATTGCCTTTTCCTCATGCTGATGCGAGTCAAGGTGGGGCAGAGAGTGGGAGAGCAGCTGCAATGCAGAAACAGTGGATTGAATCTCGGACACTCCAGTTAGAAGAGCAGAAGCTTCAGATCCAAGTTGAATTGTTGGAATTGGAGAAACAGAGATTCAGGTGGCAGAGGTTTAGTAAGAAAAGAGATCAAGAACTGGAGAGAATGAGGATGGAGAATGAAAGGTTGAAACTTGAGAATGATAGGATGGGATTGGAGTTGAAACAAAGGGAACTGGGTGTTGAACTATAATGGGATTAGCTTCGTTTTTCTTGATTGGTATATATCTTTGCTGAATGAAGACTCGTCTTCTGCTCTTGTAAGCTTGCTTTGATTGAAATGATCTCGAGACTTCGATGTGAGAGGTCATTGTGGTTGCATTCAGTGATGAAGGTTGAGAATATATTGAGAAAGGATTGTTTAGTATAAGCACCTCTCGATCACTTTCTTCATAATCAACCTTAAGGCTTCAAGTATTCAACTGGTTAAGGTTATTCTCACATTTCTGCTGTATTATGTCTGAGACTCTTGACATCTTAATCCAATTTTCGGAATGTAACAAATGTTTCATTTTATATATGAAAACTCTGGATTGTTCCATTCAAGTCTCTCCTTCTGCAGTGTACTTGTACTCAAATTCTAATTTGAGAATAGATTTGCCAGCCATTAACTTTGATAATATAATATTGTTCGGATATCTCAAAACTTGAGCAAGTTTCTCAAGGCCGGACTAAAGAGGGTTCGCCCTACTGAAAGGTAACAAACACAAAGGTCCGCTTTAGTCCCAACTCCCAAGGCCGGCCATGTGTTCATGTAATGTAAAATGTAAATAGGTGATTCTCGATCGGTTCATTATTTGGTGAAAAACAAAAAATCCAAAAATGTAGAAATCAAGTAGATCGACTATTACACAACATCTTCAAGTATTGGGTTCAACTACCCATGGAGGACATATAACAATGCTACTAATCCAGGGCGCCTTGACTAGGGTACGTAACACACAATAATAAGAACAAAATAATTTGTTCCCGATAATAAGAAAGAAGGGAGCTGCGCAACGACAATGGCAGTTATTGCAAAGTGGTCGTGAAGATGTATTGTTAAACATCAATTCAACATCGCCGTTGAATGTTCCTCCTGGTTTGGCGTACCTGACATTCCCAAGTACACAGAAAACATGAAAAGTGACTCCGCAATCATAACAGGTATAGAACCAAGTACTTGGATTTGTTTCTCTTTCGCAAATATCACACCAATACTTGCCGCTTGCCTCTTCACCGTAACAAAGAGTGAGTGGATGATCATAATACCGGTGAAGTCTTACCGTTAGTGGTAGCGTGGCACAACGAAAATCCAAAAAATAATTGCATTTGATACAGCCTAGGACGAGTTTATTTCCACCGATGTCGCAACTCTGGCATGTCATACCACCATCATTATCTTTACCTGCTTTGACGAATAGTAAAGGATGGGGATGACTTCCATGGATAAAAGGCACAGTAATCGAACTACATAGTATGTCAAAGTTCTCTTCACCATCAGTATACATGAATCCTTCACAGCACATTAGAAGACAAGCTTCGCATGTTGTATCGGTGTTATAATTATTTAGTTGAAGAGTGAGTGGTCTTGGGCTTAGAAAATGTCGTTTCTTCTTAGGAAGATTAGCACACGTTTCATCGAGAATGAAACTGCAATCTGAACAATTGTAGAACGCCTTAGAACCGATGGGACGAACACATCCTCCACATAAGATGCTTGCCTCCAAAGATATACCATCTTTGTTGAAGCTCAGGCTATGTTCATGAGCGAAATGAATGATTGTGTTGTCTTCATTCGTATTGAATGGCGCAATATCTTCAACTTCTTCAGGTACTCCATCAAGCTCTATCTCATCCCACACGTCATCCCTTGTTGCGCAGCTTGAATGAACAGAGTAATTAGGACACAGAGAACAGGAGTAAGCCCCATATGACCAATCAATCTCTTCCCAACAAACCCCACATTTCCATTCTCCGGGACCTAGAGGATACGTGTAAGAAACGCGGTGATCATGGCTATTGACGTGAATAACACGTGGCAAATGAGCACAATCTTGATGGAAGAACATGAGATCGCATTGAAGACAAACATAAGGAGAACGGTCGCCTCCCGTCCCACAAGCATCGCAAACGAAGAAGATCAATCTTGGGATGAGTGTGAGTGTATGTTCATGGACCTTCAGATTTGAAAGAGTAACTGGTGGGGGAGTTTGAATAGCACAAACCATATCCATGTTGAACTTACAAATATCACAATGATAAAGAAAGTCTCCAGTATTTTCTCCACACACATGACATTCTGGATCTGTGTAGTCTGGAGCTCCTTGGGTGAGAAGCTTAAGAGAGTGTCTGGAATGACAAGGATGAGTGACCTCTGGTGAGTCAAATAAGGAGGCACATTTCTCATGAACCGTCAACCAACAACGAGGGCAATAGTAGCCATATTCGCCGGCCAGACCACAAATTACGCATAGCATATATTCACCAACATCAAGCATGAGTAGAGGGTGATAGTGCCACGGCATATTCAGATAAGCTCGTGAACACATGGCGTCTACCATGCAATCGATGTCCAAATTAAGATTACAAATGGAACAATGATAAAGAAGGCGCTTAGTGTTTTTACCGCATATATGGCATTTCGGATCGGTGTGATCAGGAGCCCCCGTCGTGAGAAGCTTAAGACTATGTCCAACATGAGAAGGGTGCTCGAATAATGTCACTTGTGCATCGAACAGAAAAGCACATTTCCTGTGAACAGTAAACTCGCATACAAGGCAATGGTAGCCATGGCGATCATCCAACCGGTTGCAAGCATCGCATACCAAACCAGTATAACTTTCAACGATTAATACAGTATGATGGTGCCCCTTTAGCTCCATACCGACGGCGCTTTCGGTTATCAGAGGTGAAGAGAATGCAAACCGAGGTCTGGGTAATTAATTACTGAACTTTTGTTTCGTCTAGTAATGGATCAATAATATTACTTGTTATTCAGCAAAAATGCTACTTGTTATATTATATATGCACTAATAATACAACTGGTGGGTGACTAGTTAGCGTTTGTTTTAATTCAAACACTACGTACTATCGATTGTCCAGCTCAGATTATTTGTCTTTCATGTGAGTTTTCTTCGACTTCTTTACTTTCTTTTTTTTGTCTTCTCTCTTTTAAATCTCAAATCTTAACATGCATTTGTTTTCGTCCTTTTCTAATTCTCCTTTTCAATTCGTTAAAATTAAATATCAGAAAATCAATACCCTGAACAAGTAGAGAGTTATTTTCTTTATACCAATCCAGCCCACCAGAGGACAGAAGCCAGAGTCGTCTACAGCTCACATTTAATCGAAACTAATCAGATCATGAACAATGTGGTTTTTCTTGCCTTTTAACTAACATATATAAAAGATCCTTCAGTTGGACTGTGTGGAATTTGTCTGAAGAATCTTGAAGCATAATTCATAAAGACTTCTTTCAGGTTGAAGTCATGTGTACTTTATATCGTTTAACATGAATGTAAATATGTTTCTGACTAAAAAACATATTTTTTGTCTGCTTTTGATCCATCTCATGCTTCTCTATTCTGCTTTTTTTTCTTTTCTTTTTTTTTTGGTGGTTAGTGATGAGAATCTTCTTTTCTTTCTATAGATTCATTTTAGAGTTTGCCGGATTTTTAATATAGTTACTAACAAAGAAAGGACTTCTTTAGTTGTTGACTAATATTAAATATTTGGAAATATCCATTTTGAAAGAAACTCAACTTTTTAATTTGCAAATTTTGTGTAAACGTCTTTGGCTCGCTGCTTCATACACCTGTGAAATTAGAGCCTTGAAAAAATATATAGTTTAGAGCCATTGGTTGCATTCAGTGATGAAGGTTGAGAATATATTGAGTTACTTTGATAGAGACTCAAGTTGACGAGAGCTCAAATAGTTCTTTTTTTTTTCTTTTTCTTTTTTTGTCAAATGGGTTTATACCATAATATCTAAAGGTTTCCTTGCAATTACCAATCCATATGGTCTTTGAAAAAATAATAAAAGTCACTGTTAAATCAAAGCAAACGTAGACGTTGGGTTATTATATGGCAAATGAAGCCCACTTCAACGCCCCCTTGTATTATACTGACATGGCCTTCACTTGACCAACAGTAAAGTAGGAAATTTCTTGGCTGTGTTAATTGGACAGTGGATTATAGTATTGTAAAATCTGGGAAAATAAGTAACGTAGGAAATTGGGAATTGGTCTGCGAAGAAGGTAAACGGATCATCTGAATACCCCTCTACCTTTTTCCTTATAAACCTCTGAGAGATGAGAGAAAACTCAAAGAGGAACAAATTTGGAGAAACAAAGATGAAGGTTCAGCAGGGTCTGTTCTTAGTGGCTATTTTATGCCTATCTTACACGCAGCTGGTCAAGGGGAGAAACTTAACCAATTGCCCAAAAGAATGTGGCAACGTTAAACTTGAGTTCCCTTTTGGCACTCTTCCAGGTTGTTATCATGAAGAAGATCCCAGTTTCAATCTCACATGTACCGAGAACAAGAACCTACTATTTAATGGCTTCCGAGTGGTCAAAATTACTAACAACAGCCAGCTAAGCATCCTATTTCCTCCATCCTATGCTTGCTTTAACGCACAAGGAGGTATAGATAAGGGCGATGGCGCTACCTACATTAATAATAAGCTGGGAAATCTATCTCTGTCCGACAACAACAGGCTTTTTTTAGTAGGCTGTGACACGTTCGCTTTTGTGTCCACTGGGGGGGGAACTCGGAGAAACTCATTTGGATGCATATCAGTATGCGACGATCCTCCCGTATTAGCAAATGGAGAATGTAATGGTCAAGGCTGCTGCCAGAGTGCTGTCCCTCCAGGGAGCAGCCGGTACATAGTCAGACCATATCGCTTTTTCAACGCCACTGTCACTTCAAAGCGTGACTATAGAAGTCCTTGCATTTACGCCTTTGTAGTTGAAAATGGCACGTTTGAGTTCAATGCTACGAAATTGGAAGACTATTCTTATCTTCGGAGTACGCGGTTACCTGTCGCATTAGATTGGTCTATTGGAGGAGAGACATCCTGCTCAATCGGGAGCTTGTGCAGTGTAAACAGCATATGTTCCACCTCTGCTGTCAGAACCGGGTATGTCTGCAAATGTAAACCCGGTTACCATGGGAATCCATATCTGAAAGAGGGTTGCCAAGGTACTTGTTTTCTTTTCGTCTCTTCAATTAAATGCGTTTCTTATATACAATTTCTTGTTTGAATCTTTCGCTCTATTCCATTTAGCCAGACATCGATGAGTGTACTAGTACTACCCATGGCCATAACTGTTCAGAATCCAGCATCTGTGTAAACACGAACGCTAGCTTCCACTGTACCTGCCGATCTGGCTACCACTTTAATAAAGCTAGTTGGAATTGCATGGATAATTCCATGGGTAACGACAGGCCTGAATACGTTCAATGGACTAAAATTTTCCTTGGTAAGCTCCCCTCACCTCAGTACTGGTTCTGGATTCTTTCTATTTTACAACAACTCGCTCTAATCATCTATGTGTGATCAAATGTGACCAGGAACCACCATCGGCTTCTTGGTCCTCCTCCTCGTAATTACCGGTGTACAACAGAAAATGAAGCGCAGGAAAAATACCGAGCTCCGACAACATTTCTTCGAGCAAAATGGCGGGGGCATGTTGATACAGAGACTCTCAGGAGCAGGGCCATCAAACGTCGATGTCCAGATCTTTACTGAGGAAGGCATGAAGGAAGCAACAAGTGGTTATGACGAGAGCAGAATCCTGGGTCAGGGAGGCCAAGGAACAGTCTACAAAGGGATATTGCCAGACAACTCTATCGTTGCTATTAAGAAAGCTCGGCTTGGAGATAGTAGCCAAGTAGAGCAGTTTATCAACGAAGTTCTTGTGCTTTCACAGATCAACCACAGGAACGTGGTTAAAATCTTGGGCTGCTGTCTAGAGACTGAAGTTCCCTTGTTGGTTTATGAGTTCATTAACAGTGGCACCCTTTTCGATCACTTGCACGGTTCCACGTTTGATTCTTCTTTGACATGGGAGCACCGCCTGAGGATAGCCGTGGAAATTGCTGGAAGTCTTGCATATCTTCACTCCTCTGCTTCTATTCCAATTATCCACCGCGACGTCAAGACTGCTAATATTCTCCTGGATGAAAATTTAACCGCAAAAGTAGCTGACTTTGGTGCTTCAAGGCTGATACCGATGGATAAAGAACAGCTCACAACTATGGTACAAGGAACTCTAGGTTACTTAGACCCAGAATACTACAACACAGGGCTACTAAACGAGAAGAGCGATGTTTATAGCTTTGGGGTAGTCCTCATGGAACTGATCTCAGGTCAGAAGGCACTGTGCTTTGAAAGACCACAGTTTTCAAAACATCTTGTGAGCTATATTGCTTCTGCTACAAAAGAGAATAGGTTGCACGAGGTTATTGATGGGCAAGTGATGAACGAGAATAACCAGAGGGAGATCCAGGAAGTTGCCAGAATTGCTGTTGAGTGTACAAGAATGACGGGAGAGGAAAGGCCAAAGATGAAGGAAGTAGCTGCAGAGCTTGAGGGCTTGAGAGTCACAAAAACCAAACATCAGTGGTCGGATCAGTACCCTGAACCAAAGGAGATTGAGCACTTGCTCGGTGTTGAAATCTTATCAGCACAAGGTGAAACCAGTAGCACTGGCTATGACAGCATCAAGAATGTAGCAATATTGGACATTGAATCTGGGCGTTGATTAGACTATTGGACACATCCCGTTCGATGAACAGGTTTATCCTCTCTTCCTTTTCATCCTAAACATTTATACTTAAAAAAAAAGAAAATAAAAAAACCTTGGTGCTTTGATTCGTGAAATCATCATTCAGTGTGTTTATAACTTTCCTTGATTGGTATTGTACACTTCAGTATCGGATTTGATAATGGAAAATATAATGTTCTTGTTAAAATTTCCGAAATCATGAATCTGAATATCTATGTATACATGTATCATTCATTATAAACAACTCATGAAGAAAAACTAGAATTTAAAGAAGGCATCAAACGAAAACAGAGAGAATGTAATGATCATAGACCTGCTTCCTAGATCTTTGAAAGGAAGACAATCGATAGCATCTTGTTGGTAAACCAGAGCATAGGCTTAGGGTTGATAAGAAACGGAGAAGGATCCGTGATCATGTTTTGTTACAAATGTATCGAGGATTGTGGTCGTTAGTCGTTACATAATTTTTAGAGCTCCATAAAAAATTTGAGATTTTTTGCTTTCGAACAGGGCCTCTATGTATTTACAAGTCACATAAATAAATGCTCTTTTTGCTACCAAAACATGTTTTTCTTCCCGTGGTTGGTGTGATTGTGATCCGTTGGACACAAGTCCTTCGTTGCTTCTTCTTTCTTGTGACTCGATCATTTTCTTGGCTAAATCTCTATTTACTAGATTATTTTCAAAACTCATTTTCTCCTTATATAATCACTAATCATTTGATTATTATAATACTAAACAAATTATATCAGTTATGGTGCTTACAATGACGCCACATTTCTAAGTTTTTTACCGTAAAAGCATCAAAAGAAAATAGAGCTTGATGTGATCAGTGATCACTGATCACGGACCGGCTTTCTACATTCTTCACAAGAAAAGAACTATATTCATCTTCAAAGTAAGATGTTGAAGCAAAGAAGAGAGGACAGACTCGAAGGCGGCACAGTATAAGACTACCGGAGTATCAGGTTCACCGAGTCACTATCTTGCGGATCTTCCGGTGAGAGCCTCGTAAATTTTCAAAAATGAACAACACTCGAATTCAGAATTCACATACGAAAGGACGATCTTACCCTCATAAGTGCCACCATCAGTTTACGAACACATATAGATGACTTTTCCTTAAAAGTGAAAGTAAGGTCACCATCGTCATTTCATTTCTGAACCTCTAATTTCAGTGCCTTGATATAAAAGACATTTCCAACACTGATCTCTACTACTACCGTTGCTTAATAATACAAAATAAAAAAATAATACTTTTTTTTTATCGAATTAATTGTCATTTTAGAGAATTTTTTTTGTTTCAAATTAATTGTCGTTTTTTTTCAAAACAAAATTTATTAGTTTTTTATTTTTCATAATTATTTTTATTCTGCAGATTATTTTATTATTGGTTGAATTGTGTTTAAATAGATAATTAATGATATTTTTGTATTAAAAAGTAATATAATGTTTTCTTAATATATGTATATATAGTTAAAATGACAAGTAAAAAAAATAAAAAATAAAATAAAAAATAAAAGAGAAAATTAAAAAATGTTTTTAAAACAAGATATATATTAAAACTATTTTTAAACTTGAGCTCTCTAAATGTTAATATAACTAATTTATAATAAAATATTAATAAATAATGTTTAAAACCCCATCTGGAAATTGGAGATGATCTTAAGCTTTTGGAAAAATACATCCTCCTTTCCCGTTGGTCATCTTGTGTATGAAGTTGTATCTCTTTTTTTTGTTCTTTAACAAAAATACATAAAGAAAAACAGAGTTAGATGTAATCACGAACCTTTTTTTTGTCATTTGTTGGATTATATTGATAAAATTAAAGTTCAAACTTTTACACATAATCCGTCATTCCGAAATCAGAAGCCAGCAAAGAATAGCAAACCTTGCAAAATTAAATGCTTAACTAAAGAGACTAGAAGTTTAAAACTACAAAAGAAAAATGCAATAGAAAACTCAAATTAAACTAATATCCATGTCGAGAAGACTATGGAGTGTCTTGTAGAAAATAGACCAAAAAAGAAGAACGCAAACAATCTTCAATCAGCCGATAGAAACAGGTCAGAATCCTGGTTGAGGACTTATTCCTACATCTTCACTTATAATGTCATTTGGCCTGGTAATTGACGGTTGATTAAGAAGACGAACTTCAAATGGCTGATTAATGTCCACTGTTCTATAACGCTTCGATTGCCCTTACATTTGGGTCCTATGTCCTCTTACTATGTTCATGGGCCGGCCCACCCCTATCCGACGGTTTGTGCATTAACCGGAATGTTCGAAAATTATGATATACTATCTCTACAATCACCACATGACCGTTTCCCGTGTTTTGGCCTCACTCATATAATACCGCGAATGACTTCCCGGTAGGTCACCCATCATTTGACTACTGCAGCTCAAGCACGCTTAACTCTGGAGTTCTCTCAGGTCATGATGTTACCAAAAATTTTCATATATACCAGAACTCCAAGGTTAAACGTGCTTGAGCTGTAGTAGTCATAGGTAGCCAAATCAATTCTCTTAACCTCTCCCATATATATACCAGAAATCAGAATGTTACAATTCACCTCCACTCAGAGTGCAACGTCCTCATTGCACACCACAACCAGTTCTTAACCATCTCATAGGGCCTCTCAGGTCAGGACTGAGACAGCAAACCGGCTCTAATACCACTTTTAACACCCCGACCGCCCCTACCAGTGGGCCCCTATGTCCTCTCACTACATGGGCCAGCTCACCCCTATCCGATGGTTAGTGTGTTAACTGGGAGGTTCGAAAGTCACGATATATTATCCATGTAATCACCACATGACCGTTTCCTGTGTTTTGGTCTCACTCACACGGTATCGTGAATGACTTCCCGGTAGGTCATCCATCCTTTGACTACTGTAGCTCAAGCACGCTTAACTCTGAAATTCTCTCAGGATGTGCAACCAAAAAAATAAGTGCACTTTGATAACATATATAGCCAAATCAATTTTTTTAACCTCTCCTATATATATTTCCATATATATTAAAAATTAAAATGTTACATGTTCTTTTTAAATTGCCAAATGGTTTCTCTATTCAATAATAATATAATTAAGCAATATATAGCCTTTTTTTTCCTTACCATTTCTTCACATGTGGAAGATTGGACCTACAAACGGTTNTTTTTAATTTTTGATTAAAAAAAAAAAAAAAAAAAAAAAATGGAGTCACTGTCAAACGTAGACGTTGGGTTGGGGTACGGAGCGTAATACGTCTTCCTTGCGTTATATTGAAATGATCTTGATTGTGTAGCTGGACTAGAAAGTGTCGGCGGAAACGAGTAAAGACAGAAACATCTCAAGACTTGAGGTTTATCTTCAATTAGAACCTCACCTCAATGAAATAAGAAAAGAAAGAAAGAAAGAGAGAAGATGAACAAGGCGCAGGATCTGTTCTTGGTAGCTATTTTCTCTCTTGCTTATACACAGCTGGTCAAGGGTCAATCTTTGCAAGGTTGCCAAACTAAATGTGGCAACGTCTCAATCGAGTACCCTTTTGGCATTTCTCAAGGTTGTTACTATGCCGAAGATCCTAGTTTCAAACTCACCTGTAACGAAACAAATAAACTAATCTTTGGCGGCAATGAAGTAATCAAGATTTCTCACAGCGGCGAGCTACGCGTCTGGGTTAATAGTTCCTACAGTTGCTATGATATCCAAGGAAATTTGGACCATGGCTTTTACCACACTTATAGGCTGGCTAATTTATCTCTCTCCGGCAACAACAAGTTTACTTTAGTAGGCTGTAACGCTTTCGCACTTCTGAGCACTTTTGGAATGCGAAATTATTCAACTGGATGCTTGTCAGTATGTAATTCTCGACCGAAGGAAAATCAAGATTGTAACGGTGAAGGTTGCTGCAGAACAGATGTCTCCGTTCCGATGGATAGCTATGAATTCGAAACTGACACAAGTCGGTTTCCGAACATGACCTCTGTGTATGAGTTTAATCGTTGCACATACGCCTTTCTTGTCGAAGATGGTATGTTTCACTTCTCTCCTCGCCAAGATCTTCAGAATCTGCGGCATGTCAGCAAGTTCCCTGTAGTACTAGATTGGTCCATTGGAAATCAGACATGCGAGCAAGTCCGAGACACAAGCATATGCGGTGAGAACAGCGAATGTTCCGACTCTATTACTAGAACCGGGTATATCTGCAAATGTAAAGCCGGTTACGATGGGAATCCATACCTTCCAGACGGCTGCCAAGGTACTATGTTTTACCTTCTTTTTTTTTTTATTTCTTCTTTTGAGTGTTAATTGTTTTCCTCACACATTTTTTTGTTGCATCTTGTGCTCTGTTTTTTTCCCTTCGAACAGACATAAATGAGTGTACTATTAGTAGTACTATCCATAAACATAACTGTTCAGGTTCCAGCACCTGTGAAAACATTATGGGGAATTTCCGTTGTAATTGCCCATCTGGTTTTGACTTAAATGCCACCAGTAATAGCTGCGTGCCTAAAGACAGGCCTGAATACTATGGATGGACTCAGATTTTTCTTGGTAAGCTCCCCTCACATGTCCTGGATTCTTTCTTTTGTGAATAAGCTCTCTCTAATCATTTATGTGTGATGTGATCAGAAACAACCATCGGCTTCTTAGCCATCCTGCTTGCCGTTAGCTGTATACAACAGAGAATGAAGCACAGGAAAAACACTGAGCTCCGAAAACACTTCTTCGAGCAAAACGGTGGCGGCATGTTGAGACAGCGACTCTCAGGAGCAGGGCCATCAAATGTTGATGTCAAAATTTTTACTGAGGAAGGGATGAAGGAAGCGACTAATGGTTATGCTGAGAGCAATATCCTGGGTCAGGGGGGCCAAGGAACAGTCTACAAAGGCATATTGACAGACAGTTCCGTAGTTGCTATAAAGAAAGCTAGGCTTGGAGACAGCAGCCAAGTAGAGCAGTTCATCAACGAAGTTCTTGTGCTTTCACAGATCAACCATAGGAACGTGGTCAAACTCTTGGGCTGCTGCCTAGAGACTGAAGTTCCCTTGCTGGTCTATGAGTTCGTTAACAGTGGCACCCTTTTCGATCACTTGCACGGTTCCTTGTTTGACTCTTCTCTAACATGGGAGCACCGTCTGAGGATAGCCGTTGAAATTGCTGGAACTCTTGCTTATCTTCACTCCTCTGCTTCTATTCCAATCATCCACCGCGACGTCAAGACTGCTAATATTCTCCTGGATGAAACCTTAACAGCAAAAGTAGCTGACTTTGGTGCTTCAAGGCTGATACCGATGGATAAAGAGCAGCTCACAACTATGGTACAAGGAACTCTAGGTTACTTAGACCCAGAATACTACAACACAGGGCTACTAAATGAGAAGAGCGATGTTTATAGCTTTGGGGTAGTCCTCATGGAACTGATCTCAGGCCAAAAGGCATTGTGCTTTGAAAAGCCACAATACTCAAAACATCTTGTGAGTTACTTTGCTTCTGCCACAAAAGAGAATAGGTTGCACGAGGTTATTGATGGTCAAGTGATGAACGATAATAACCAGAGGGAGATCCAGGAAGCGGCGAGAATTGCTGTTGAGTGTACAAGAATGACGGGAGAGGAAAGGCCAAAGATGAAGGAAGTAGCTGCAGAGCTTGAGGGCTTGAGAGTCACAAAAACCAAACATCAGTGGTCGGATCAGTATCCTGAGCCAAAGGAAATTGAGCACTTGCTCGGTGTTGAAATCTTATCAGCACAAGGTGAAACCAGTAGCACTGGCTATGACAGCATCAATAATGTAGCAATAATGGACATTGAATCTGGGCGTTGATTAGACTGTTGGCCACATCCCGTTCGATCCTGAACAGGTTTCTTCTCTCTTCCTTTTCATCCTAAACGTTTTAGCTATATAATAAGAAAAAATGATATTCAAAAACCTTTGTGCTTGAAGAATTCTTGGTTCGTCTGATCATTAATCATTGTGTGTATAACTCTCCTTGATTAGTATTGTACACTTCCGGGTATTTTATTTGGTAGTGGAAAAATTTAGTGCTTCGTGTTTTAAAATTTCCGAATTCATGAATCTAACTATATTAAAAACAATTCAAGAAGAAAAACAAGAATTTAAAGAAGGCATTGAAAGAAAACAGAGAGGGTTTAATGATCGTAGACCTACTTCCTAGGTCTTTAAAAGTAAGACAATCGATAGCATCTTTTGTGTTTACAAATGTATTGAGGATTGTCGTCGTTAGTCGTTACACTAGGCCCAGGCCTGCAAAACTCAAACTATTTCGAAGCTCTAAAATTTCTTGAGATTTTGATGTCATAGAGTGAAAACAGAGCTTGGTGTGATCACGACCTGTTTTTTTTTTTCAATATTCTTCATTGGAATAGAGTTACAGTCATCGTCTAGTAACAGTTCATCTATTCTTCTTTAGGTTAATACTAAATAAATAATTTTGTGATGGAAATCACTGTAAGCAAAAGAAAAATTTACCCATTACACAAAACAGAATTACGTAATAAAAGAAAAAAACAAGGTACTCAACTGGTAAGATGTTGAAGAAAAGACGAGAGGACAGAGAGACTCACCTCGAAGAGAGCCCAAATGGTTGTCACAGATTCGCCGGCGGAATAGTATCACACGGGATTTAGATTGAAAGGACGATCTTACCCTCATAAGTGTCACCATCAGTTTAGCTTTACATCTAGACCGAGCATAGCTGACTTTTCCTTGAAAGTAAGGTTAACATCGTCGTTTCATTTCTAAACCTCTAATTCTAGTGCCTTGCTATAAAAGAAAAGAACCTCCAAGCTTTTGGAGAAAATACATCCTATGTTGGTCAACTTTTGTGTATGGAGTTGCATCTTTTTTTTTTTTTTCCTTACGAAAGAATGAACTTTTCCTGCATCTTCACTTATAATTAATGTCATTTGGACTGGTGATATATTAAGGAAAGAAGAGAGGACAGGACATATAATTGAAGGTTGACCAAGAAGACGGACTTCAAATGGTTGACCAATGTCCACTGCTCTTTTTAAATTGCCAAATGGTTTCTCCATTCAATAATCATATAACTAAGCATATATAGCCTAATTTTTTTTATACCATTTCTTCACACGTAGAAGATTCCCCGGACCTACCAACCGTTGTAATCTTTGAAAACAACGAAAAAAATTTAAAAAAGGAGTCACTGTCTAACGTAGAAGTTGGGTTGGGGTATGGAGCGAACTTGAACGTCTTCCTTGCGTTATATTGAAATGGTCTTGTTTGTGTAGCTGGACTAGAAAACATCTGCGGAAACGAGCAAAGACAGAAATATCTCAAGACTTGAGGTGTATCTCCTATAAGAACCTCAAGGAGATGAGAAAAAACAAAAACTCAAAGTTAGAAAGAAAGAAAGAGAGGAGATGAACAAGGCGCAGGGTCTGTTCTTGGTGGCCATTTTCTCTCTTGCTTATACACAGCTGGTCAAGGGGCAAACTCGCAAGGATTGCCAAACTAGTTGTGGCAACGTCTCAATCGAGTACCCTTTTGGCATTTCTCCAGGTTGTTACTATGCCGAAGATCGTAATTTCAATCTCACCTGTAACGAGACTAAGATGCTATTCTCTGGCGGCCTGCAAGTGATCAACATATCTAACAGTGGAGAGATACGCATCTTCAAGTCTGTATCCTTTACTTGCTTCAACGTCACAAATAGGAGTGAGAGATTCTTCACCACTCGTCTGGGTAATTTTACTCTTTCCAACAAGAACAGGTTCACTGCCGTGGGTTGTAACACTTACGCGTTCATGACCACGGATTTTGGAGACCGAAATTACTCAACTGGATGTTTGTCGTTATGCGATTCTACGCCAAAGGAAAACGGACTGTCTTCTGGTGAAGGCTACTGCCACACCTCATTCCCTAAGGGAAGCAGACGTTTCAGAATCAGATCAAGTCGCTTTGACCGCCAGGCGTCTGTTGATAAATTTAATCCTTGTTCTTACGCCTTTCTTGTCGAAGATGGTATGTTTAACTTCTCTCCTTCCCAAGATCTTTGGAATCTGCGGAATGTCAGGAAGTTCCCTATAGTACTAGATTGGTCTATTGGAGAACAGACATGCGCGCAAGTCGGAAACGCAAGTATATGCGGTAAGAACAGCGAATGTTCTGACTCTACTACTAGAACCGGGTATATCTGCAAATGTAAAGCCGGTTACGAGGGGAATCCATACCTTAGAGACGGCTGTGAAGGTAACTACGCTTTAACTTCTTTTTATTTATTTCTTCTTTTGAGTGTTAATTATTTTCCTCACACATTTCTTGTTGCATCTTGTGCTCTTTTTTTTCTTGGGGCAGACATAAATGAGTGTACTATTAGTACTATCCGTAAACATAACTGCTCAGATTCCAGCACCTGTCAAAACATGATGGGGCATTTCCTTTGTATTTGCCCATCTGGTTTCGACTTAAATGCCACCAATAATAGCTGCGTGCCTAAAGACAGGCCTGAATACTATGGATGGACTAAAATTTTTCTTGGTAAGCTCCCCTCACATGTCCTGGATTCTTTCTTTTTGTGAATAAAAGCTCTCTCTAATCATTTGTGTGATGTGATCAGGAACAACCATCGGCTTCTTAACCATCCTGCTTGTCGTTAGCTGTGTACAACAGAGAATGAAGCAGAGGAGAAACACTGAGCTCCGAAAACACTTCTTCGAGCAAAACGGTGGAGGCATGTTGAGACAGCGACTCTCAGGAGCAGGGCAATCAAATGTTGATGTCAAAATCTTTACTGAGGAAGGAATGAAGGAAGCGACTAATGGTTATGATGAGAGCAATATCCTGGGTCAGGGAGGCCAAGGAACAGTCTACAAAGGGATATTGCCAGACAACTCTATAGTTGCCATTAAGAAATCTCGGCTTGGAGACAGTAGCCAAGTAGAGCAGTTCATCAACGAAGTTCTTGTGCTTTCACAGATCAACCATAGAAACGTGGTCAAAATCTTGGGCTGCTGTCTAGAAACTGAAGTTCCCTTGCTGGTCTATGAGTTCATTAACAGTGGCACCCTTTTCGATCACTTGCACTGTTCCACGTTTGATTCTTCTCTTACATGGGAACACCGTCTGAGGATAGCCATAGAAATTGCTGGAAGTCTTGCATATCTTCACTCCTCTGCTTCTATTCCAATCATCCACCGAGATATCAAGACTGCTAATATTCTACTGGATGAGAACTTAACCGCAAAAGTAGCTGACTTTGGTGCTTCAAGGCTGATACCGATGGATAAAGAGCAGCTCACAACTATGGTGCAAGGAACTCTAGGTTACTTAGATCCAGAATACTACAACACGGGGTTGCTAAACGAGAAGAGCGATGTCTATAGCTTTGGGGTAGTCCTCATGGAACTGCTCTCAGGTCAAAAGGCATTGTGCTTCGAAAAACCACAACAGTCAAAACATCTGGTGAGCTACTTTGGTTCTGCCACAAAAGAGAATAGGTTGCATGAGATTATTGACGCCCAAGTGATAAACGAGTATAATCATAGGGAGATACAGGAAGCTGCAAGAATTGCTGTTGAGTGTACAAGGTTGTTGGGAGAGGAAAGGCCAAGGATGAAAGAAGTGGCTACCGAACTGGAGGCCTTGAGAGCGACAAAATCCAAACATCAGTGGTCGGATCAGTATCCTGAGCCAGAGGAGAATGAGCACTTGCTCGGTGTTCATATCTTATCAGCACAAGGGGATACTAGTACCACCGGCTATGACAGCATCAAGAATGTAACAAGACTACACATTGAAGCTGGGCGCTGATATTTGTCTGTCCGGCTCTCACAAAATTAGTTGTATCTCTTTTGTTTGTGAAAAAATAATGTCATTTCTTTATTGTTTCTCTTCTCTTTTGTCCTCCTAATCATTATGTAATGTAAATGTAAAGTTCTTGAACTTTCGACAAATGACTCCAAATATCTTAACAAATAATGTCATAACTAAGGAAAAAACAACTCGTAATGGAACACTAGAATTCTTTTGGAATAAGAGCATCACGAGAAAACAGAGCATGTTGTGTGATCAGGAGTCTTCTTATTCCTACATCGTCACTACAAGGCAATTTTCATATTTGAAATATAATTTGTTTTGAGGTGGAAATAACTGTTAAGGAAAAAGAGTAAATTTTTCTAGTAAATTGTAATATCAAGAAAAGAAGAGAGGACCGAGACTGAACTTGACGAAGAGGGTTCACATTTGAAGATTCCTTGCAACTATACCAATTTACCAACCCGCTTAATCTTTGAATAGAAAGAAAATAATTCACTGTTAACAAAACCAAATTGGATTCCTCACTCTAAGGAAAACGAACAAGATATCAAGAAAAGAAGAGAGGACCGGTACCTGAAGTTGTCACTATTTAACCGGAAGCAAATGGACACGTAGTGATGTTCTATGGGGACATGAAGCATATTTGAACGTTCTCTTTTGCGTGTTACATTGGCATGGTCTTGTTGAATTTTCGTCTTGAAATTTCTGGGAAAATGAGTGAAAAAAAACATGTCATGTACAGGTGTTTCTTATAAGAAGAAGCCTCAAGTAGATGAGATCAATTAAACTCAAAAGAGGAACACAGTTAGAGAGAGACAGAGAGATAGAGATAAGAGAAGTCGAAGATGAAGGTGTCTGGTGTGTTATCGGTGGCTGTTTTCTTCTACCTTGCGTATACGCAGCTGGTCAAGGGGCAACCTCAACCTCGCGAGGGTTGCCAAACTAAATGTGGCAACGTCAAAATCGAGTATCCTTTTGGCATATCTTCAGGTTGTTACTATCCCGGAGATGACAGTTTCAATGTCACCTGTAAGGAAGATAGGCCACATGTCTTAGGTAACATTGAAGTGAAAAACTTTAATCACAGCAGCCAGGTGTGAGTTATGCTTAATCGATCCTCTACTTGCTACGACGAGCAAGGAAATGTAACTACTATTTTGAACAGCAATTTTAGACTGGGTAATTTATCTATCTCCACCACCAACAACAAGTTTACTTTAGTAGGCTGTAACGCTTTGGCACTTCTGGCCGCTTCTGGAAGGAACAATTACGCAACTTCATGCATATCAGTATGCGATTCTCTACCAGCAGAAAATGGAAAATGTGATGGTGCAGGTTGCTGCAGAACAGGCATCTCTGTCCCATCGGATAGCGATGTAATCGGAACCGGATCAGATCGCTTGAACCTGACTTCCGTGCATCAGTTTAATCCTTGCATCTACGCTTTTCTCGTTGAAGACGGTCAGTTTAACTTCAGTTCTTCAGAGGACCTTAAGAACCTGCGAAATGTCACGAGGTTCCCTGTGGTACTGGATTGGTCTATTGGAAACCAGACATGCGAGCAAATTCGAAATACACGCATATGCGGTGGGAACAGCACATGTATGCACTCTCCTCGTGAAAAGGGTTTTATCTGCAAATGTAATGGAGGCTTTGAAGGGAATCCATACCTTTCAGCCGGTTGCCAAGGTACAAATTCATATTAATTTATTTTTCTTTCTTTCTTCCTCAGAGCTAGTGTTAATTGTTTTCCTCATACATTTCTTGTTGCATCTTGCCTTCTTTTTTTCTTGGGCCAGATATCAATGAGTGTACTAGCGATAGACATAACTGTACGGATAGCAGTACCTGTGTAAACACAAGCGGAGGCTTCCATTGTAAGTGCAAATCTGGTTACCGCTTAGATACCACCCGTACGAGTTGCAAGCGTAAAGACTTTACATGGGCTATAATTCTAATTGGTAAGCTTCCCTCACTGTTTCTGGACTTGTTATTTCTTATGTCTTTACGCTTGCAGCTCATAGTCATCCTGCTTAGATGGGCTATGATCAACTCATTCTTTATCATCTCTGTGTGTCTATGATGTGTGTGATCAGGAAACACCATCGGCTTCTTGGTCATCCTGCTTGGCGTTAGCTGTATACTACAGGAAATGAAGCACCGGAAGGACAAACTCCGACAAAGATTCTTCGAATAAAACGGCGGCAGCATGTTGATACAGCGACTCTCAGGAGCAGGGCTATCGAATGTTGATGTCAAAATATTTACTGAAGAAGGCATGAAGGAAGCAACTAATGGTTATGAAGAAAGCAGAATCCTGGGTCAGGGAGGCCAAGGAACAGTCTATAAAGGGATATTGCCAGACAATTCCGTAGTTGCTGTAAAGAAAGCTCGGCTTGGAGACCGTAGCCAAGTACTGCAGTTCATCAATGAAGTGCTGGTGCTTTCACAAATCAACCATAGGAACGTGGTCAAGCTCTTGGGATGTTGTCTAGAGACTGAAAATCCCTTGTTGGTCTATGAGTTCATTAACAGTGGCAACCTTTTCGATCACTTGCATGGTTCCATGTTTGGTTCTTCTCTTACATGGGAACAACGCCTGCGGATAGCAATAGAAGTCGCGGGAGCTCTTGCTTATCTTCACTCCTCTGCATCTATTCCAATAATCCACCGCGATGTCAAGACTGCTAATATTCTCCTGGATGAAAACTTAACAGCAAAAGTAGCTGACTTTGGTGCTTCAAGGCTTATACCTATGGATAAAGAGCAGCTCACAACTATGGTGCAAGGCACTCTTGGTTACTTAGACCCAGAATACTTCAGCACAGGGTTGCTGAACGAAAAGAGTGATGTTTATAGCTTTGGGGTAGTCCTCATGGAATTGATCTCAGGTCAGAAGGCATTGTGCTTTGAAAGGCAACAGCAGTCAAAACATCTGGTAAGTTATTTTGCTTCTGCCATGAAAGAGAATAGGTTAGACGAGGTTGTCGATGGGAATTTGATGAACGAGGATAATCAGAGGGAGATCCAGGAAGCTGCAAGAATTTCTGTAGAGTGTACAAGACTGATTGGAGAGGAAAGGCCAACGATGAAGGAAGTAGCTGCAGAGCTTGAGGGCTTGAGAGTACCAAAAACCAGACATAAGTGGTCGGGTAAGCATCTTGAGATCATATCAGCGCAAGGCGATACAAGTACCACTGGTTATGACAGCATCAAGAATGTAGCAAGGTTGCACATTGAAGCTGGCCGCTGATATTTACCAGTACTCTGAAAGTCACATCTATGTCTTATTTTTTGTGTGAAAAAAACAAAAAACAAAATAAAGTTATTTATGTATTGCTTCTCTCCTTTTTTTGTCCACCCACACATTGGAAAAACAGAGTATCAAGACATCCAATAACACATTTATTATACTTCGACAGATTATTATATGTCATCTGAGTTTGTATGTTATTAGAAAATTTAGACTTTCCGTCCATGATGAGTCTGATTCCATATGACATTGAGATACAACTATGGTTTCAGAAACATGTAAAGAAGAAACACTGGAATTTAAAGAAAGCGTAAGAAACAAAAAAAACACAGAGAGAATTGTGATGAATGTTCATCGACCTGGCTCGTTATAATCTTCTTCAGCATCTTGTCGATTTCATCATCGATTCTGCTATGTCAACCAGAGCGTAGGCTTGGATTAGTGAAGGAGGAGGATCCATGAGCATGATTTGAGTCCTCACATAGCTTAGCTCTTTGTTCAAACCCATCACAAACGCGTAACGCTCCTCCTTCTCTCTCGCCTCCTCCGCTCGTTTCTTGATCTCACACTTGCAACCGCCACATGCGCACTCCGGCAAGGGATCATACTCCCAAAGCTCCATCCAAGCTATCCTCAGTTTCCCGAAATATGTAGCCACCGAGTCACCATCTTGTCTAAGCATTGCGATTCTCTGACGAAGCTGGTATATCTTCAAGTCCACGCTCGGGACGAATATCATATGGAGAATATCCCATGCTTTGTGCGCCGTTTCCGTGAAACGCACGTAGTCTCGAAAGTTTTCGCTCACCGAACTCATCATCCAACACTTAACCCTCGCGTTGCACACTTCCCATGGTTGATGTAGCGGCGAGGAAGGTTCCGGTATCCCGACAGTACCGTCGACGAACCCGGTTTTGTTCTTGCTTTGAAGGAATTGGAGAAAACGGCTCTTCCAGATGAAGTAGTTGTCTTCGATTTTGCTAAGTATAACAGTAGGGAGATTTTCGTTGGATTGATAATCTGATCCACATAATAGGGAGATTCGGGATCGTTTGTGGGAGATAGGCTCATCATACTTTCCGCCATTGGTCACTGCTCTAAAAGCTTTGTTACTGTTTGTTTATACTTTCTAAGGCTTGCTTTTCATCCCGCTACTGTTCGCAAAGATAATGATTTATATATATATCAATATATATAAAGATTTGGGTCCAAGTGGGCCTTGGGTTTTTCCTTCTCAGCCCAAATTTTTTGACCATCATCTCAAGATTCCCTTGCTGGTCTATGTTTTCATTAACATTGGCACCCTTTTCGAGCACTTGCAAGTTTCCATGTTTGATTCTTCCCTTACATGGAACATACCGCCTGATGATAGTAAATTAGTAATACAAGTCGCTGGAACTCTTGCATATCTCTTCACTCCTTTGCTTCTATTCCAATCATTCACCGTCCAGACTGCTGCTAATATTCTCCTGGATTAAACTTAAGTGCAAACGTAGGCGACTTTGGTGCGTCAAGGCTGATTCAGATGGATAAAAAGCAGCTTACAACGATGGTGCAAGTAACATTCCATTACTTAGACCATGAATACTAGCAAATAGCAACACCTAGTTGCTAAACGAAAAAAAAAAGAGCGATGTTTTATAACTTGACGACTAGACTGGGAACTTGCTCGGTGTTCAAATCTTATCAGCAAAAGATGATAGCAGTAGCTTGAGGAGACTGAGCACTGGCTATGATAGCATCAAGAATGTAGCAAAGCTTCACACTGAAGCTGGCCGGAGATATTTATCAGTCCAGTTCTGACAAACTCACATGTAATCATTCCTTCGTTGTCTATCCTAATTCCTCATTAACAGTATTTATAAACATTAGTATCAAAATATGACATTCAAAAACATTTAAGTTGGAGATATCCGTGTAAAATCATCAATTCAACATTTCTACTGTTTATAACTCCCTTTGATTGGTACTACCAGCCCATCTCGTAGTTAGTAAATTATTAAACATCTCCTTAATATCTTATTTCATATGACAGTGAGATGCCGCTACCTATGATTACAAAGACAACTCAAGGAAGAAACACTAGACTTAATTTAAGGAAATAATTAAAGAAAAACAGAGATAATTGTGATTATTTAACATCAACCTGCTTCATAGATTCTTCAGCGTCGTCTCATCTTCATATCCGATTCAGCATTTTTCACCCTAAGATAGGCTTGGTGAAGTGGAGGAGGATGTTTCTTCCACATGATTGCATTTCTCACACTGCTTAGGCTTTCGTTCAAACCCATCAGAAACGCGTAACGCTGCTCCCTCTCTCTCGCCTCTTCAGCTTGTGTCTTGACCTCGCACTTGCAACCACCGCACGCACACTTGGGCTCGGGAGCGTACTCCGACAACTCAATCCAAGCTTTGGTCAGTTTCCCGTAATACGTCTCCACCGAATCGCCACCTTGCGTCAATGTAGCGATTCTCCGCCGAATCTCGTAGATCTTAAAATCGAGGTCAGGGACGAAAATAAGTCTGATATCTTCCCACATCTTATGCGCTGTTTTTGCGTACATCACACGCTCTTGTAGCTTCTCTGTCATCGAATTCACTAGCCAAAACTTAACCATCGTGTCGCATCGTTCCCATGTCTCATAGAGCGGAGAAGAAGGTTCCGGCTTCTCGAGGGTGCCGTCGATGAACTTAGTTTTGTTCACCATGCTAACGAAATGGAGAAAACGCATTTTCCAGAAGACGTAGTTGTCTTCGGCTTCGCTGAGTTTATCCGTAGGGTAAAACCACTCAACTTGAGAACCTAGATCCATATAGTACGGTGAACTGGGATCGGTGGTGGGATTTCTCGTACTTTCCGCCATTGTGGAGACTGGAGTGGAGACTCTGGGTTTGTTCCCTAGGGTTTGCTTTTATCTCCGTTACTCGCAAAGGTGATGGACTATTTTTTCTCTTACTTCTATAAAATAATACATTTGTGGAAAACAGCATTTAGTACACAACTGGGCTTAAATGAGCTATTGAGTTCCTCTCCTGAGCCCAAAGGTTAAGGAATTATTATGGCGTATTATAATATAAAAAGAACTTTTGATAAATATATATATATATATATATCAAACCTGGTTTATAGACAAGTAAATGTTAAAAATTAATGTTAAAATTTATATTAAATTATTTAAAAAATTTTATTTTTATAATATATAGTTAACAAATCCAAAAAATTACTGGTTAAAAATTAATAATTCTGTTTTAATTGCAATATAGAATCCAAAACTCAAAGTTTAGGATTATTATAAACAAAGCTTTTCTCTTCTCTTTTAAACCAGGTTACCTCAGCATTCTACTAAACATTCATATTATTTTAATATTTAATTTTAGGAAAATTACATTTCATATGCCTAGATATAACATATATTAGTTATATACTTTAAACACTATTCATAATATATTAATCATATTTGCCCTTTTTATACATTGAATATTTAAGATCTTTCTCTCAATCTTCCACCACCATAAAACAAATAACAACTCTTCAATCCCTCTTTCACCTCCTTCCTCCATCACCATCGCAATGGAGTATCATACTCACCACCATCACCATTTACCACAACCACCACAAACAACTCCTCTATCCATCCCTCCTTCACCTCTTTCCTCCGTCACCATCGCTATATAGATGAGTCAGTCATAGTAACAATCTAAAACTGCGAGCTATATAGTATTCAGACCACCTCTGATAAGTTTATTTGTATTCTGTAACAACAAACAACATTGAAATGACTCGAGTAAAAATTTATCAAATTTCAAACCCAATCTAAACATTTTCGGATAACATATTTGTTAGCCGATCAGAAATATACATATATTAATCAATTTGAATTCATAAATTTTTAAAGTTTAAAATTTAGATTTTAAAATTTAAAATTTATATTTTTGGGTTAATTAAATATAACCATAAATCCACACTGCAAATTTCATTGAGATATGTTAATACAAAATATATCTTGTTAACAAATTCTATATATCTATTAATAGATGCATAAAGCGATACTGATATGATTTTTAGTGACAATTCATTAATAGAAACATATTTATTGTGAATGGATAAAGCGTCATTTACTCTTTCTCCACTTTAGAGCATATTCATCGATAATTTCTTAGATAATTTCTGAGTATTAAAAAATTTAAAAACAAAAAGGGAAGAGAAAGAAGAAAGATCATGTCTCATTTGAGAAATTCTCAAAAAACTTTGAGAGATTGAAATGTTACATGTTCATCATTTGTAATTGGATTTTTTTTTTTAACTATTAAAGTAGTATTATATTTTTTTTTTTTTGAGAAACTTTGACAGTTTCTACAGACTCAAATGGCCTTAATAGTACACTCGAGTTACGTGAAAGTCATTCAATATACTGAAAACATATTACTTTGATCTTTTTTTATGCATCTTTTTCTATGTATAATCCTCTCTTAAATGCTATTGGTAGGCCGACAAAAAAACGCTATTGGTAGAAGTGAAGCTGCCAAAAAAACTTAAGCTGGGGAGTGTCCTCCAATGGACCAAAAAAATCCAAATGCTTTTCCACTGTGGGACATAAAAGCAAGTCTTTGTAACTTGGATTATGTGAGCTTCGTTTCACGTTGACGACAAAAAGAAAAAAAAAAAAGTCTTTCTATCGTGTCTATAGGGGCAAATGTAAGGACCAAATTAGTTTTGACATGGTCCAAATCATCAATAATAATGTTGCAATTAGTGAAGATACCTATATAAATAAACTCTTTCCCTTCACTTCTCTTACATCTAGTATTACATAAAATGTATGTATGCTAGAAATCTACTAATATACAAATAAGTATTATACAAAGTCTCTATTCTCATCAACTCATATTTTAAAATGGATACATCATCAACTTATTTTACTAATTTTAATTTGCTTATTTGATTTATTATGTTATATGTTATTTATAATTTTAGTTCTTATAATAACTAAAATCTATTCATTTTATATTAAAAATAGTGTATATACTGATCTTAAAAACTCCAATTTAATAAAAATAATCATTAAGAATAAACAGAAAAAAAAACAATAGGAAGATAGTGAAACTTACCACATCCCAAAAATTAACATGTTCATGCTATTATTTGAAAAGAGAAATAATTTAAATCTTATAAAAAAAACTGTAAAAGTTAAAAAAAAAACAAAAATTAAGAATGGGCATAGAAAAAGACAAACAAAAGAAAGATATAGATTATAAACTAATGAACCTTTACCCTTCCCTTTACGGTTTAATATTTCCGGTAATCACCAACTTCGTGGTATGTGTTAGGCCTAGTATTTGTGTCCTACAAAATTAAATGAATAAAATGAAATCTCTAAATAAAAATAGACGTTGGGATATTAAATGGGATTATCAAGTATACCTAAAATATGTCCTTCAGTGAGTTGGTCTGGCCTCTATTGGGTCAATGAAACAAGTCAAGATAATATCTTAAGACTGGCTTTTCGAGTAAACTCATAGAGAAAGAAAAATAAAAGTGAGAGAAAGAGAGAGGGAGATGATGAAGCTGCAGGTTCTGATCTTTGTCACTGTTTTCTTCTACCTTGCATACACGCAGCTGGTTAAGGGGCAACCTCAAGGTCCTCAACCTCGCGAAGATTGCCAAACTAGATGTGGTAACGTCGAAATCAAGTACCCTTTTGGCATTTCTTCGGGTTGTTACCATCCCGGAAATAATAATTTCAGTGTCTCCTGTAAGAAAAATACGCCATATGTCTTAGACGACATTGAAGTGAAAAACTTTAATCACAGCGGCCAGCTACAAGTTCTGCTTAATCGATCCTCTGCTTGCTATGATGAGCAAGGAAATGAATATAAATCCGAAACCGGTACTTATATATTGGGTAATTTATCCATCTCCACCAACAACAAGTTTACTTTAGTAGGCTGTAACGCGATGGCACTTCTGACCGCTGTTGGAACGAAAAATTACGCAACTTCATGCATATCAGTGTGCGATTCTCAACCACCAGCAAATGGAACATGTGATGGTGAAGGTTGCTGCAGAACAGGCGTCTCTGTCCCATCGGATAGCTATGGATTTGGAACTGGCTCATTACGCCTGTCGAACCTGACGTCGAACCTGACTTCCGAGCATCAATTTAATCCGTGCATCTACGCTTTTCTCGTTGAAGATGGTCACTTTAACTTCAGTTCTTCAGAAGACCTTAAGAATCTGCGAAATGTCCCGAGCTTTCCTGTGGTACTAGATTGGTCTATTGGAACCCAGACCTGCGACCAAATTGGAAACACAAGCATATGCGGTAACAACAGCGCATGTTCCAAGCCAACAACTAGAACCGGGTATATCTGCACATGTAATGAAGGTTTTGATGGGAATCCATACCTGTCAGCCGGTTGCCACGGTTCGTTATATTAATATATTTTTCTTCCTTTCATCCTCAGAGCTAGTGTTAATTGTTTTGTTCATACATTTCTTGTTGCATCTCATCTTGCCATCTTTTTTCCTCGGGACAGATATCGATGAGTGTACTACTAATAGTACTATCTATAGACATAACTGTTCGGATCCCAGCACCTGTAGAAACAAGCTTGGAGGCTTCGATTGTAAGTGCCAATCTGGTTACCGCTTAGATACCTCCACTATGAGCTGCAGGCGTAAAGACATTGAATGGATTATAATTCTTCTTGGTTAGCTTCCCTCACTGAATATGGACTTACTGTTTCTTAAGTCTTTACGGTTGCAGATCATAGTCATCCTGTTTAGATGGGATATGATAAACTCACTCTTATCATCTCTGTGTCTATGGTGTGTGTGATCAGGAACCACCATCGGCTTCTTGGTCCTCCTGCTTGGTGTTAACTGTATAAAACAGAAAATGAAGAAACGGAAGGACACCGAGCTCCGACAAAAATTCTTTGAGCAAAATGGTGGCGGCATGTTGATACAGCGACTCTCAGGAGCTCGGCCATCAGGTGTTGATGTCAAAATCTTTACTGAGGAAGGAATGAAGACAGCAACAAATGGTTATGACGAGCGCAGAATATTGGGTCAGGGAGGCCAAGGAACAGTCTACAAAGGGATATTGCCGGACAGCTCTATAGTTGCAATAAAGAAAGCTCGGCTTGGAGACAGCAGCCAAGTAGAGCAGTTCATCAATGAGGTGCTCGTGCTTTCACAAATCAACCACAGGAATGTGGTCAAGCTTTTGGGCTGCTGTCTAGAGACTGAAGTTCCCTTGCTGGTCTACGAGTTCATTAACAGTGGCACCCTTTTCGATCACTTGCACGGTTCCTTGTTTGATTCTTCTCTTACGTGGGAACACCGCCTGAGGATAGCAATAGAAGTCGCTGGAACTCTTGCATATCTTCACTCCTCTGCTTCTATTCCAATCATCCACCGCGATGTCAAGACTGCTAATATTCTCCTGGATGAAACCTTAACAGCAAAAGTAGCTGACTTTGGTGCTTCAAGGCTAGTACCTATGGATAAAGAGCAGCTCACAACTATGGTGCAAGGCACTCTTGGTTACTTAGACCCAGAATACTACAACACAGGGCTGCTAAACGAAAAGAGTGATGTTTACAGCTTTGGGGTAGTCCTCATGGAACTGCTCTCAGGTCAAAAGGCATTGTGCTTTGAAAGGCCACAGCAGTCAAAACATCTGGTGAATTACTTTGCTTCTGCCATGAAAGAGAATAGGTTACACGAGGTTATTGATGGGAATATGATGAACGAGGATAATCAGAGGGAGATCCAGGAAGCTGCCAGAGTTGCTATTGAGTGTACAAGAGTGACGGGAGAGGAAAGGCCAACGATGAAGGAAGTAGCTGCAGAGCTTGAAGGTTTGAGAGTCACAAAAACCAAACATCAATGGTCGGATCAGTATCCTAAGGAGGCTGAAAACTTGGTTGGTGTTGAAATCTTATCAGCGCAAGGCGATACCAGTGGCACTGGATATGACAGTATGAAGAATGTAACAAGGTTGCACATTGAAGCTGGCCGCTAGTATTTATCAATCCAGCTCCGAAAAAATATCTCACCTACGTCTTCTGTTTGTGAAAAAGCAAAGACAAAGTCATTTCTGTATTGACGTAAAAAAAAAAAAGTCATTTCTGTATTGCTTCTCCCCTGTTTTGTCCACTTAAACATTTAAAAACCAGAGTATATTCAAGAACATTTATGCTTCGACAGATTCTTGTATGTCATCATAAGTAATGTTCATGATTCCCCTGAATTTGTCTAACCAATAGCCAATATGGTACTAGAAATATTTTTGGAGTCTTGTGCAAAATTTCCGTTCATGAATATTATTACATAAAATAAAAAAAAATCACAGGAAGAAACACTAGGATGAAAGGGAAAAACAGAGGGAATGTGATGATCATCGATCGACTTGCTTCTCAGAGTCCTCAGTGTCTGGTCTTCATATCTGATTCTGCTTCCTGTACCATAAGGTAGGCTTTGTAAACTGAAGGAGGGTTCTTGAACATGAGTAATATTCTCATAAAGCTTAGGCTTTCGTTCAAACCCATTAGAAACGCGTAACGCTCCTCCTTGTCTCTCGCCTCTTTAGCTCGTTTCGTGATCTCACACTTGCAACCACCGCACGCACACGACGGCACTGGATCATACTCCGATAATTCCATCCAAGCTTTGCTCACTTTCCGGTAATATGTAGCCACCGAGTCTCCTTCTTGCCTCAGCGTCGCAATTGTCCGACGAACCTGGTATATCTTCAAATCGAGGTTAGGTACGAATATCTGTCTGGTATCTTCCCACATTCGATGAGCCGTTTTAGCGAACATCACACGGTTCACTACCTCTTCGCACATCGAATTCATCAGCCAATTTTTAACCTTCAAGTCGCATCGTTTCCATGGTTTATAGAGCGGCGAGGAACGGTCCGGTTTTTCGAGGGTACCGTCGATAAACCCTAATTTGTCTCCGATTAGAAGGAATGCGTGCAAACGAAGTTTCCAAGCTACGTAGTTGTCTTCGGCCTCGCTGAGTATAACAGGATCAACATTGAAGATGGATTCAAAATCTGGATCGATATAATAGGGAGAATGGGGATCGAGTTCTGGAGATTGGTTACTTTCCGCCATTGTCACTGACTCTGAATGAATTTTTGTTAGTACTTGTTCTTTTTTTAGGGTTTGCTCTTTATCGCGCTGCTCGCACATCGTAAAAGTTTTCTATTTCAAACTAATATATAGTAAACAGTTGGGCTTAATGGGCCATGGCTCTTCCTCAGCAGCCCAAATTTTTCAGGGATTATAATGATTTATGAGATCACCCCGCCTGGTTAGTTATTTTGAAACAAGAATTCGACAAATGATAAATCAGGATCTCGCGTTTTTCTGCTACAAAAAATTACGGCCGTACCCCTAAGTCTACTATAAAATCTCTCTGACGTGTTTGGAGAGTCAAGAAACAAGTTCGCAATTTCGCGCTTTGCTTAGAATCAATATTCGATTTTAGCAACTCCAAGATTTTCAAAGAAAATCAGGAAGGAGTTCATTGCCTGCGAGAACAAGCACGGCTAGGGAGGAAATGTTGAACGGCTTGAAGGACATCTTCAACGTTCACTATGATCGAATTCTCAACGGGTAATGATTTGTTCTTTTTGCTTTCTCCAAACTGGAATTACGTCCGATTAGGGTTCTTCTTCGAATGGATAATGGACTGGCGATGCATGCTAGTTCGATGAGATATTGATTTCACCAATATTGTCTCAACGGGGATTTTTTGTTGTTGTAAACGTCTTTAAGAGTTGAGGTTTTTTCTTATTTCTTAGAACAACTCCATTGTTGGGTTTTCACAAAGTATCTGAAATTTAAAGAATTAGAAAAAAAAAAAAGAGAGAAACCAGAATCGTATCTGGTTTGAGAATTTTATGAAACTTGTATCTGAACAGGTGTCAAATTATTATTGATTCAAATTTTTTATATTATATTTTAAATACAAAAATAAATAAATTAAAAAATAAATAGATTTTATTGTTCAGATCTCTTTGTTGAGTATCTGAACGATGGACATATTTTTAGGATTATATATTCTGTGTTTTAATGTTTAGATTTCTCGACATTTCTATCAAGATAGATTGATTTGTAACTTTTTCCTGACTCATAATCTTTCAATTATGAATCTGAAGTGTATACATCTGACTTCTGAAACGAGTACAAAAATTTCGTATGCTTGCGTATGAGATATGGCTAGAAGAAAAGCACGAAACACCCACATACAAAATCGCTATTGCTAACTTTTACACTTCAGACCTTCACGCTAAAATAGACTGGGGATTCATTTTCAAATGCTTCTTAATTTACACTTTTTTCTCTCGTACATTCACTTTCCTTATCAATGGCTTGCATCCACCATGTCTGACAATGGAATGGAGGTTCTGTATGGATTCATTTAGAACGAGGGATGGCTACTACGCTTTGGATTTGTTTTGGGTTACTGTTTCTCGAGGCATTGAAGAATTCTCAAATGTGCTCAAAGTACAATTGTTAAACTTAAGGTGATGACATCTCTATTCTTGGTGTTTAAAATTTCTTTTCAAAACTGAACATAAATATTATGTGGTATAGTAAGCAAATTGAGACATTAACTTGAATGGTCTAACTGTTGGAGAAACCTTTTATTCTCATGTGTGAGTCTTTTCAGTGATTCATCTTAATTTATCTCTTTAAGTACATATAAACATAGATTCTGCTTTATCACTTTAGATATATATCGACATATATTCTGATTTTCTAGTAATAGGTATTGAGGTAACCTTTCATTTTGATGAAGTTTTTGTAACCTAACTGCAACCCAATCTAAGGTTTTCGGTATAATCAGAAGTTTGGAAACGGATAAAACTATTCATGTCAAATATCATTTTATTTTAATAGTTTTTGTAATTTTTGTAGATGTGATTGATATGCTGTGTGTTTGGCTTCTCTGGAAACTGATAAATGTTGTTTTTCACTAGAAATTAACATCCAAATATGATATGTTTTGGTATAGATAGAAAAGGCAACAAATTGAAATAATTAAATGTTCAACCAGTTTTTTAATTTAGAATATAAATTTTTTATCTGACTTTCTTTTATTTATTTTTATATTTATATATTTTTTTTTACATAGTTTGTGCATTGGACAATCTCTTTGACTACCAACAAAAAATCATAGTGTCTTGACACTCTCTAAACAGTTGAAACTTATAATTGATATTTCTAAAGGAATTAAGATCTTCATCGATGGTGAATCTTTTAAAATGATGTTCTAATTTATTAAACAATAATATTTAATATAATATAATTAAATAAATTAAAAAAAACCAATCAATAAATGATACATTATATTAGAGTCTCTAATATAAGTTTTAAAAAATTAAAAAATATATTTTCTAAACTTTTCTCCTCTCCTTTTATTTATTTTATTTTTTTTAATTATAAGAACACCTAGAAAACCCTTTCTAAGTGCCTGTGTGACAAACATGATCATACAAAGAAATCTGAACTTTATAAATCTTATTTTGGATAAAAATGTTGTAAGAAAACTGAGTAAATAAACAGAGTTTTCGTACTTTTTCCTTTATTCAAAAACCTGCTCTTACATCTTTCTTTCTCTCGTTCTATTATATATATATATATATATATATA
>OVBI01001448.1:0-34271 GCA_900406495.1 Sisymbrium altissimum | reverse complement strand
TTTAACCTCTCCACATAAGTTTCCATATACCAGAAATCAGGATGTTACAGTATTCGTTTCTTGCTCGATGATGGAGTGTTATGTAGATGATTTGGGGTCTTCCTTGATGGTGGATTCGTGGATAGAGGCCTCGGCCGAAGATTCATACTCTTCTTTGTTGATGGATATGTGGACGGAGTGGACGCAGAACTCTGCCGGATCTTCGTTTTTTTCTTTCTTGCAGCACTCAGACATGAACTACGACAATGTTCCGTTCTCGCCAGGGGTGGATTACTCGGATTTGTTGTTTGGTTCTTCTTTTTCAATAGATTACGCTTGTAACGCTTCACCTTTTCTACAGCAGATAGGTATCTCTTCATCTTCGGTCTACCACGTTGAGTGGTAAGAGGTGGTGGGAGACAACCTTGTTCAAGTATTTCTGTTGGTGGGATCAAATCTTCGTCTATAGGGTTAATAGCTTCTGAGTATGCTGCATACAAGTAGCCCTTTGTGAAGCAAGGATGCACCAGGGTTGCTTCATCAAGTTTCCGACTTTTAGCAGCTTTAATTGCGTGCTCGCACGAGATCTTATCTACATCAAATTGTCTACAAGTACAACCTTTCTGAAAACAAAAGAAAATTACTAATAAAATCTTCTAGAAACACAGCATATAAACATAACAAAGTTATATCTTAAGTGAGGTAATCTTGCATAGCTACGACATACCTTTTCAAGACAAACCATGCAGTCAAAGTTTCCACTTGTGACATGGCTACAGTTTGAGTCAATATGCTGAACAGTTAATGTATTCATGTGCGTGTGTCTCATATGCAGCATGAGTTCAACTTTGGGTGTTAGGTTTTTTTTCAAAGAGGCAGCTTGCTCTCGCCCTTCCGCAAACCATCTTGATAGCATCTTTCTAATTGAATCCACAAAATAGTCAATAGGAAACAATCTTTCTTCTTTCAGTGCGCCATTTATGGATTCTGCAAAGTTGCTCGTCATGATATCATATCTGTCCCCTGGAAAATGTGCAAGAGCCCACAACCTAAAATCTGCACCTTCCAAGTACTCGGCTAGTTCACTATCCTGCCGACGAATCACTTCAAAGAGCGTGTCAAATTCTACTAGTCGATATACCTTAGCAGCCCTCTTCGCCAAACTAACCGTTGGAGTCTTTCTGGATCTTGTGGCAAAGTTGGTTCCAAGGTGATATAGACATACCCCCTATGAGCTGCAGGAAAAACCTTCTCAACGGCATTGGCTATTGATGGATGTTGGTCAGATATAATAGCCAGATTTTTATCATCAACTACCACACCATGCAACTGAGTAAAAAACCACTCCCATGCAGCATCATCCTCTGTGTTTACAATCTCAAATGCCATAGGAAATATACTCCATTTCCGTCTTGACCTGCAGCTACTAGCATAACACCTCTGAACTTACCATTTAGATGTGCTCCATCTACAACAACAACCCTCCTCAGGAATTCAAATCCTTTGATACACGCTCTAAGAGCAATGAACAAATACTTAAACCTTCCTTCATCATCACATTCAAGCTTAGTAATTGTACCTGGGTTGGCCTTTTTTATTCTGTAAAGATACAAAGGCAGGTCCTCATAACCACTCTAATGAGTGCCTCTAACCAGCGTTCTTGCATATGCCAAGGCTTTATGAGCCTTCTTATATCCAATGTCAATCCCATATACTGCCTTCATACAGTCCATAATATGCTTTAGACCTGATTCCTCTGAGATCGCTACCACCACTAAATCCCTCAACATACATTTTGCAAATACATTCTGCATTAACCCGTCGATTACGAGAAAACCGAAACACAACAGAGCATANTATATCCAATGTCAATCCCATATACTGCCTTCATACAGTCCATAATATGCTTTAGACCTGATTCCTCTGAGATCGCTACCACCACTAAATCCCTCAACATACATTTTGCAAATACATTCTGCATTAACCCGTCGATTACGAGAAAACCGAAACACAACAGAGCATATATGGACATCTATATATTTACGAACGAGGAATTCTGGACATGAATATTTCGTAGTTGAAGCACGAATCCTCCAACAACAGCAATGGACGAAACATTTTGCAATAAATAATATTTTTCTAGACTTCTTGATGTTGAAATCACACCTATCGATCACTGAAAGCTTGCACAATTTCATAAGTAATTCCTTCTTATTATTGAATATATCGCCTTCCTTAATAGAAATAGCCTCCGCCAGCTGCGATGGCTTCATAGTCACGTAGTTAAAATACCAAAACGTTCAGAATCCGCAGCACCATTCTCTTCTTTGTCAAAACGCATCTTATGAAAGGTTCTGCATTCATCATTTCCCCTCTCATTATGACCATGCTTTCCTCTCAATGACACGCAAAGACGGATGACCTCTCTTTTGGACAATGTGATAACGTTTCCAAGTTCTCTATCGTTACTTATGGATATTGGAGGTGTGTTGCTAGGCATTTTCTCCAATATATGTTTAGGCAGCAGATAAGAAATCTCGACTGCATTCATCTCTGTAACCATGTTGTAATCTTTGCAAACCATGCGGAAAAACTCATCATACTTTATTTGTTCTTCGACCAAAAACAACTTCGCTCTTTCACTTGCATTAAATAGGAAATCCCAGCCCGTATTAGTGTTCCTCCAGTGTCCAAAAACAGAAATCAAATGCAACATAATCTGCTGAACAAAGATGAAACAAGTGTTTCATCTACCTTAGTCATATATTCATCGTATCACATTATCCAAAATGGTCAGCGATTAGCAGTCGTTCGCAGAAGCTTTGATCGTATAAACACTCCATATCTAACCATGGGTTCGTCAAGTGTTGATTTCAAACAAATTTGTCGTAAGAAATCACTATCTATCTGATCTGGGCACAGAATTTTACCTCTTTGTGAGCTTCTTCCTTCAATAAACTCAGACCAGCATT
The DNA here is from genome assembly GCA_900406495.1 of Sisymbrium altissimum. Taxonomy (NCBI): domain Eukaryota; kingdom Viridiplantae; phylum Streptophyta; class Magnoliopsida; order Brassicales; family Brassicaceae; genus Sisymbrium; species Sisymbrium altissimum. The sequence continues at coordinate 31,320 of OVBI01001448.1, read as the reverse complement.
TGCAGATAAAGTTTGATGGCTGATCGGGCTTCTACTTTCACGAAGGTATCACACACTGGATTATTGGGTTATTATTTTCAAAAATTAAATAAAAATGGCAGTCCTATTATTATATTGAAAAGGGTTACATAAACTGTAATTTTCCAACCTCATGGGTCATTTTTTGCATTTTCCTTCCCAAAAGTTCGCTTTTGGGATTAATATCGCAAAAGGGGTAATATGAGGGATTCTCCCGCAAATAAAAAAATAAACAAAAATTATATTAGTTTTTTGAAAATTACTGGGGGAAGCTGCCCCCACCCTATGAACAGTAGATCCGCCCCTATATGAAACCACACATTTTACTTCCTCTCTAAGGATACATCCCTCTTAGAAATCTTTCTCTATAAGTTACTTTTACCTGGTTGCACAAAAAAAAATAGTTACTTTTACCTTTGGCTCTAAGGTATTCAAACTTTGGCTCTAAGACATAATAGCTTTGGCTCCAAGCTATTCTACATTAGGCTCCAAGCAACTCTTCCGTTGTGTGGTTTCTCATTATTCCACGTTACACATTTCAAACCATATGATTATGTGGATTTTATTCTCTCTACTCTATATACTTCTCTATCACATAATATATGTTAAACTATATATATATCATAAAACATACATGAGCTAGGGACCATAACCAAACCACTTTTGAAATATTATCATTTAATACATTCCATCATAAAATATATGACAACTTAATTGGTCTCTATGGATATACCTTCCATATTCATAAATTCAATACCATGTTCCAATCATTTAGCCAAATTTGATCACACCTTATTTGGACCAAACCTTAATTGACAATCCTTAATCCATATAATTCACATTTGGTTTACACTTTCCCAACAGCCCAGCCAGAAATGGCGAGCCGACTGTCACTCCTCGAACTACCGAGCTGATCATCCTGTTTTCCGATCGGTTTCTCCGAAAAACCGATAAAAGTCGTGGTTCTTCGAGCATGATGCAATCAGCTTGGCATTAAGGGTTGATCAGCTCAGCATTCTGCTCAATGAGAAATGCCAGGCTGGCTGCTTCCCTGACAGTGCCTCCTCTTGTCCTGCTGGCACAAAAACACCAAGCTGGACAGCAACAGACGGGAAGCTTGGCACCTTCCCCTTACAGGATGCCGAGCTGGGTGATGCTGAGCAGTCAGCTCGGCATTGTCTGTCATCCATAATGCCGAGCTGACCTCCTCCTTCCAAGATGCCGAGCTTATTGCATTCAGCTAGCCATCGGAGAATCCCCCTCAACATAAAATGCTGAGCTGAATGTACAACAGCAGGAAGAGTGACCAGGTCGGCATTTTCTATCACCAAGGAATGCCGAGCTGGACGACATCCTGCATCTTTTCCAATCCTGATTCTTTCTTCGTCTTTGGAAACTTCCCACGAACTTATCGATGTTTTCATAGAGTTTTCGGAACATCGTAACGTTTTTATCCATAGAAAGTGATAAAATGTTAACTTAAAAAAACCAAGGAAAATCACCAAACCGGGAGATGAAAGATGAAAGACGAAAGTTAGGCCGAGCTGGTGGAAGGACTGACCTAAAGCCTAAACCGACCTACCAAAGATTCTGGAAGATTCTCGAGGATTTAATGGAAAGACGATGAGAAAAAAGGAAAAGATACAAGTCCCACATCGAAACTTTGGCTGCTTATGACTTAAGTTGTCTAATATAAATATAGATCGATTTTGAGTCTTTTAACACATCTTGAACATCTCTTACGTCTTGCAACGCTTTAAGTACTTAGTAATAAAATCTGTAATATTCTCTTTTCGATTTTGTCCTAGTTTCCTTTTCTGATCTCTCTCTCTCTTATTTTCATCTTCTCTCCCAAGATTCTCGGTTCCTCACATCAACAACTTTCCACAAATACATTGAGGTGAATCTCGGTTCCCACAGTTTGGCGCTAGAAGGAGGGTGTACGAGAATTCTTTACACTCGATGGCGAAAACCCTAGATCGAACCTCATGACAGCAGAAGGAATAATCCCGACGGATATAAATTAGTCCGGAGCAGGAAACCGAGTAAGAAAAGCTCAACGATTCTTTGAATCAACAGATGGAAAACCTCCACAAGGAAGCTGAGTCCAGAGCCAATCCCTCTCGAGGAAGGCGTCTCGACTTCGCAACCCTGGTAGGTCAAGGATCTCTGAGGCGTGAACGTAACACGGAAAAAACTCCGTCAACGTGTAGGACCAACCCTACGAGTCCATCCCTGATCCGACGATCTGGGAACTCAACTGCAACAAGCATCCTTACTGATGCACCACGCACTGAGGGGGATCCTTTGCCGGATGATCAACCTAATGGTGATCATCCCTGATAGAAACCTGGGCAGCGACACAGCACTGCATGATGTACGAATGGGGCTAAATCATGTGGAGGTTGATCCGTTCGAGCAAATGGAGGTTACTGAGCAATTCACTCACGAAAATGACCAGAATAATCACTTTGCTCAAGGAATGAGTGAACAAGTGATGCATCAAGTGCTCTTTTTCCCTACTTTTTGTTTTGTCCCACTGGATTTTCCAAAGAAGGATTTTAGTGAGGCTTGTGCAACACTTCACATCTTTTACTCATTGTTCAAGACTTCATTGAGGAAGCAAGTGTTCGGATTCTGGAAGCCTTTCACAAATGTCGGATTCATGAAGCCCTTCACAAATGTCAGACTCGGGAAGCTCATACTCAGTTTCAAGAAAGCCAACCTAAATCCGTATTTAGACGTATTTTAAGAAAGAACCACGGAAATTTGGAGACCAAGGGTCATTTTCAGCTTAAGAGACACATTTGACCATCTGAAGAGCCATTCAACATCATAGATTCAATCTTGGTCAATTGTTTCATTTTCTATGCATTTTTTTCTACAAAACTTATTATTTTCTTTATTTTCCTTTTATTAGCTTTCCTATATATGTAAGATTTCGTCCATGAAATAATAATAACCCTTTTTCTTTGATTAAACTTGTTTCTCTTTAGAGAGTGATTCTCTTGTGTTCTTTGTGAACATTCTGATTGCTGGTCCGTATATCCAACAATCAAAACGGATCTAAAGGTGTGTATATCCTGAATATCAACTCGTATATCAAGGGACAATCTGCAACCCTTGTGCGTCCATTCATTCCACATCACCTTAATATTGAGCTAGTAGCTTAGATTGAAGGCATATCACTTTCACCAATATCAGAGCGAAATAATCCTTGGGAGGTTTCCATCAAATGGTATCAGAGCACACTCTAAAGTTTGGGATCAATTTCTGTTTTCATTTTCTGATCTTTTCATTTTTTTTTCTTCTTTTAAAATTCTTATATTTCTATTTGTGAATTTGGAACCCAGGCTATCCCATTTGATATTATNAAAAAAAAAAAAAAAAAAAAAAACGATCAAAACGATTTTGGCTGAAGAGAAATCCAGTCTTAGGTGGTTAAAGTGGATTCCTAAAGAAAATCTTGCAATCTGTCTATCTTCTTCTTCTTCTCTGTTTTTGATTTTTTGGTTTTATCATTGGTTTGATTGGTTTTGTTTCCTTATGACCCATTGAGAATCACTGAGAGTACCTAAAATTTGAGTGATACACTTGTGGGAAGAGAAACACTTGAGAAATTATTTTGTTGCTTTGATTTGTTTGTTAATGATTCAGGTTTTTAATAATTTCAATCATTAGCAGCCACAAGGAGAACAACGTGGCGCCTGACCTTTCAAATCCCCATAACTCTGCTTTGTTGAAACAGTTAGCTTTTGACTTGTTTGATTATGTGCAGGAAAGGCCACATCTAAGGAGTTCTCTACAAGTTAGACAACTTCAGGACAGGCTGTGGAGACAAAAGTAATTGGAAGAATCAGAGAAACAGGCACTGAAAGCAGTTAAGGCATATGAGGAGAGTCTGAAAAGAAGTATAACCACACGCCCTCCTCTGGAATCTGAAGTGCCAAAACGTTATCCTAAATGTTCTGAGAAGAAACCGATTGTCCAAAGTCTAGAAACAGAGCAGCCTTTACAAGACTGCAAAGGTATGGATAAAACTTCAGATTCAGGTGATCTTGTTTCTTTTCAATCTGAACTTGTGCTTGAAAATAAAGAGATTTGTGAAGAAGTAACCTGTTTTGAACCGGTGAGTCGGAGTTGCCTTAATTTTATTCCACAGGTTCAAAAAGAAAGCTATGCAGAAAAAGCACAAAGGAATTTGCCTTTGATTCATGTCTTTGAGCAGCGCACAAGCTATGAACCAGAATCCAACCTGAAGCCATTTCCTTATGAATACCTTAAGCACTGTAAGGAACTTGAATTGGTTAGGAAGGATCATGAATTGTTTTTGTTGGTTTCTGCTCTTCAAGAAAAACAGTTTGGTTTTGAAAATATTAAAGAATTTTGTGTTTCTGGATTTATTTATGATAAGTTGATCCAACCCTTTGAAACACTTAATCATGAGAATTTCTGTTTGCCAAAATGTATTTTATTTGATCGAATTCGTGGTTTTAGTTATCCTTTTGGAATTTCTTTGCATAAGAACATATTTGAGCTTTTTAGAGCAAAAACAGAGTTTTCATCTGTTGAAAATTTTCCTAAGTTTAAAACTTCCTTGAAACGATTTGGGTATGAAAACTTAAAGGATCTTTGCAATGCAAAACTTGTTTTTGAAAATGGAATTCAATCATTTCAGAAGTTTGAGCTTGAAGAGATTTTTAGGCAAAACAGTTCTCTATTTGGTGAAAAGTATGATTTTATTTTTGATCTGATTTTGTTAAGAAAAAGCTGTGATGTCTTTTACTATGAATCTATTTGGTTTCTTAAATTTTGTGAAACAAGCTTTAATTTGTTAGAAACCGTTTTTTAAGAAAACTTTTCTAAGCTAACACATTTGATCATGTTTTCTGAAAAAGCTTTATCTGAATTTAGATCGTTCAGGAGATCTTTGAATCTGATGGTTCCTTGAAAATGTTTTGGTTTAGGAAGCTGCGTGAATTGGTTAGAACTAGCTTAAGAGACACATTTGACCATCTGAAGAGCCATTTAACATAATAAATTCAGTCTTGGTCAATTGTTTCATTTTCTATGCATTGTTTTCTACAAAACTTATTATTTTCTTTATTTCCCTTTTATTTTCTTTCATATATATGTAAGATTTCGTCCATGAAATAATAATAACCCTTTTTCTTTGATTAAACTTGTTTCTTTATAGAGAATGATTCTCTTGTGTTCTTTGTGAATATTCTTATTGCTGGTGCGTATATCCAACAATCAAAACTGATCTAAAGGTGTGTATATCCTGAAAATCAACTGGTATATCAAGGGAAAATCCGCAACCCTTGTGCGTCCATTCATTGCACATCACCTTAATCTTGAGCTAGTAGCTTAGATTGAAGGCATATCCCTTTCACCAACATCAGAGGGCAATAATCCTTGGAAGGCTTCCATCAAGCCGAGGGAGAATAGAACCTCTAAGTTCGTGAGAATGATCTGACGGAAGAAGAGATTGCTATCTTGCAAGAGTAAGAAGACGATCTCTAGCAAGCTACCAGGAGAAGGGAGAACGATGAATTGCGTAAATTGCTCGACCAAGCAGCCGATGAGATGAGGATGGTAAAGTCTCAAGTCCATCATGCAACAAGCGCTGTACCTGAGATTGATCGCGTCCTTAGAAAATCTCAAAAGATGCCATTCACGGATTGTATCACCGCCCCAAAACTATCCGATCCAGGGAAGGTGAAAATTCGACCCTATGATGGGAATACCGATCCCAAGGCCCACTTAATATCCATTAGGATAGCCATGAGACGTGCAAGGTTCAAAAAGGACGAAGAAGACGCAGGATACTGCCTCTTATTCGTCGAAAACCTCAAAGGCGATGCCCTAGAGTAATTCTCGAAACTCGAGAGGAGCTCCATCTACAGCTTCTCACAGCTCTCCAAAGCTTTCCTCAAGCAGTATTCGATGTTTATAAATCAGCAGACCTCGGATGCTGATCTTTGGACGATCACTCAAGGCCATATCGAATCTTTGAAGAACTTCATTGAACGATTCAAAGCCATAGTCTCGAGAATCAATGGAGTCAGTGACAGAGCTGCACTTGAGGCACTTAAGAGATCATTGTGGTATGGCACGCATTTCGGAGAGGAAATGACGCTCAATACGCCACCAACCATCCAAGATGCTCTCCATCGAGCTTCAGGCTTCATCAAGCTCGAGGAGGATATCCGAGCGAACGAACGTAAGCTCCGATCTAAGCCCCCGAGCAAGAGCACACCCTCAGCTCCCAACATCGTGACGAGAAAGAAGTATGTGAACTTCGAAACAAAGGGAGGGGCTCAAAACTATCAAGTAGGGACAGGGCCATCCCCCGGTGGATAGCCCAGACCTCAATTAGGAGTGGGACGAGGAAATAACTCGAATACCTGGATCTTCCTACTGTGACCATCACAAAGCACGCGGCCATTCGACCCTGAATTACCGCACCCTCGGAGCAAAACTAACAGAAAAGCTCATAGCTGGAGAACTTGGTGATGTAGCCAAGTTTCTTTTGATGGAAGCCCATGAGGGAAGCAAGCAGAAAGAAAGAACCGCTGAGGAAGAACCCAGTCAGGCTCCAGAGAGACCTAACTTGGATACTCCAAAACGCGGAAGACGAACTGATAAACCCGCTGGACCAAACAGCCGGCAAAAAGTTCATATGATCATGGGTGGATCACAATACTGCCCATACACGATTTCTGCCATCAAAGTTTGCCAACCCCAGGCAGAAACCAGCACCAATTGGCCACAACCTGCACCTCGTGATAACTTCCATATCACCTTCAAGGAAGAGGATGCAGCTGAAATTCAACATCCACCCAGCGATCCATTCGTGATCCAACTGGTGATAACCGATATCGATGTCGCTAGGATCTTGGTCGACACTGGGAGTTCAGTCGATGTTATCTTCAGAGAAACCATCCGAAGAATGAACGTCGATTTCTCCGAGATCGAGCCCATTCCTAAACCTCTAACAGGATTTATGGAAGAAACTACCATGACTATTGGTAACATCTGACTCCCTGTCCAGGCAGGAGGGATTACCAAGGTCGTCAACTTTGTAGTGGCAGACCATCCAGCCATCTACAACGTTATCATGTGGATCCCTTGGATTAACTCAATGCGAGCCATCCACTCCACCTATCATCTATGCCTGAAGTTTCCAACCAAAACGGGCATAAAAACTGTTTGGGGGAATCAAAAGGAATCCCGAGTTTGTTTCTTAGCAGAACACAAATTCCGGAAGCTCCAGATCAGCAACGAGGAACCTCCCAAACGAACCAAAACAAAGTCGACAAGGCAAACTCTACGAAAGAAACCTCGAAAGAATTTTCCGATGAGGAGACAAGACCATCAGGCGAAGGAGCTAAAACTTCCACGATTGGCTTCGAAGCATCAATAGATATATCCAACCCATCCCATGTTCAGAACATAGAGACGTAGTCTCCATCATAACTCCAAAAATAAGAAAACAGTGCCATTAGCTCGAGTATATACTCCGAACGACTCGAGAAATGCCGATAAGAAAAAAAAAAAGAAAAAAAAAACCAACTGAACTACAAGACGGCTTGATTCTCGAAAGAGGTACGTAGGCAACCAATCTTCGGAAAGGTACAGTTGTCCCTCCAAAAACAAAAAGGGGGAGAGTGGGAGTGTATACACAGTCATCACCATTCACGCTATCATAGACAGTTCCGAAACAACTCCGAAAATTTGAAAACTTTGATCAAAAGGAATCAACGAGTTCTGAATTCTGAGCACAAAGAGTTCCTAGCTTAAAAGAAGTTTCAAAGTTTTACGAAAATTCCAAACCCAAAGGACTTGAAAAAGGCTAAAAAGGGTTCCAGATCTTCGATAAGTTCTTAACTTCGAAACAAAGTTCCGAGCTCCTAGTAATAAAGGATTTCTCAACTCTAAACTCCCAGAAAATATCGTCTAAAAGAAAAACTTTCGGACCTGTTCTCGAAAAATAAACAAACACGTCGATATTATTCCCGATATCCACGACTCAGCACACAAACCTTCGAAATAACTGAAATCGGTTTCACCAAACTCTTTTGCGACCATTGCTGGCCCTAATGGACAAGATTTATCACCAACCCGACCTTCTATACGAAGGAGATGTTCAGTAACGTCCGTGCACATACATAAATTAGAGTGCGCTATATAAGAAAATGTTAGGTATATCCTAGCTTAATATCCAAGAGGTACATCCTAGACGATGTTCTTAGGTTTGACTTTGAGAGGGGCATACCAGCATGTTAAAAACTCGCACTACCTTAATCACCACTGCAAACTTGCCAACCCGGTAAGCGCCGACCATTGCAAATTGGTCTCGACATCTCGGAAACACAATCTAGCATACCACTAGACAAGATTTTAAAGTGTTTCAAACGTCGAAAAAACGGGGAGGTAAGTCGGGGACTATTCGCATCCCGTAAAACCAGACAAACACATAGATTAGTTTCCGAACAGTAACCTTTCGTAAGCCCAGATAAAACGCTTCCTAGCTGCACTGGCACAACTTCATCTACTCAATACAAAAAACGCAAACATATTCTTGTCTAATAAAGGCATGACGAGTCTCTACTGACGAAATATCAACGCTAAACACATCACAACTCTTATAACGCTTCTCAGCATCTCAAAATGCTAAGGAAAACACGAGGGAGTAAGAAACCTCAAACTACTTAACTCTCTTACAACAAACATTCAAAATCCTATCATGCTCTTACAACATGCATGAGACGAAATCATAATAGTCTAGTTTACCAATCAAACAAAATCCAGTAAAACGCTTCTCAACACACTGGTCTAAATGATCTTGGGAACATAAGTGTTATGCCTTCTAACTTGTATCAGTCGGTAAAAATGTGTTCCTTCAATAGAACAATCCGAGCACATTCTTGCCTAATTTCTTTCCGAAGAAAAAGTCTCACTTTCATCTTCTCTAAAAAACGGTTTAGATAAATCCTCCATCAAGGAGAAAGTTTTCGAGACCCCTTTCCTAGAAAAGAAATTTCTCCGTGAAACTCCTCTCATGGAAAATGAAAGGATCCATCTTTTGAGAAAACATCTCATCATATGCCGGCTAGGGGTCGATTTAATTATTCCCCAAAATTGAGCTGTCTAGGCATCAGCTCGAGTCACTTTGCCCCTGATAGGATGATTGGCTCAGGTCAGCTTCACTTCATCACTAAAATTCTTCCGAAAACTTGTCTTTCTCTGGAAAAAGAGTTTTTCAGAAAGAAGAAGTTCTCATCAAGGCAAAGTGAAAAACAGTCTTTTCTACGCTTAGAAAAATTCTTGTGAATCAAGTTCACCCAGAAGCACCATGTTCGAGCTTGGAATGCTCCAACTGCATGCAAGCAATCGGCTCGGAATCCTTTGGGATGGAAACCACCAAAGAGTGCACGGCTGGCTCGGCATAAACACGCCCGGCTCGGCAGGCTTGCTCTCATCGTCTCTCAATCATTTCCCTCGAAACATCGAGGCAAAGCATGGAAACTGACCATCTCGGCACTTACATGTCCGGCTCAGCAGTTTAATCCCTGTATTCTCTCAATTATTTTCTCACGCGCACAGAGGCAAGGTGAGAAGTAACACCCGGCTCGGCACATATCCGACCAGCTCGGCATCTCTACCTTTCTCCTCTCTCGATCTTTTTCCCCAAAATATCAAGGCAGGATGAGAGGATATGCTCGACTCGGCATGTATCATCCGGCTCGGCATTCCTTCTCTCGTATCCCCTATGATATCTAGTTTCAAAAGTCTTGACAAAATAAGTTCATCAATGCACAAGCATCATGCACAGGTTTGGGTTGCACTGAATGTGCACTAGCATCCAGCTTGGCCTCACATGGGATGCATGGCAAGCTCGGCACAAGGTGTGCCCAGCTTGGCATCTAGTCTTTACTCGTCATCTCGAACGAAAAATGATCGACGCAAGGTATGCACAGCTCGGAAAAGAATTTCTATGAAAACTTACAGAAAAACTTGGCATGACAGTTATCCAGAGGAATCGATGCATGACAGCCAGCTCGGCATGGCCTTGTCCATCAGCTCGGCATCATGCAGCCAGCTCGGCACCATGCACACATGCAGCCAGCTCGGCACCATGCACACATGCAGCCAGCCCGGCACATGTTCATTCATATACGAAAAACTTTCGAAAAACTTAAACAAAACAGTTTCTCGGAAAAACGTCGACGAACACTTATGGAAAACTTGGCACGAACAGTTTTCAGAGGAAACCATGCATGACAGCCAGCTCGGCATGGCCTTGCCAATCAGCTCGGCATTGACTTGCCAATCAGCTCGGCATCATGCAGCCAGCTCCGCACTTTTTCTCTCCTTTGTTGTCTTCATACAAAAACTGTCGAAAAATTAAAGTAAACAGTTTCTCGGAAAAACTTCTACGAAGAAACTTAAAAAAAAACGTAGCCTGAACAGTTTCTCGGAAAAACCTTCATGAATTTAATCTTCGTCCGGGAATAAAACAGTTGCGACATTTACAAGCGTTGCACTCTTTTCCTCTACTATGTTTTCTCCCATCGGATTTTTCTTAGCAAAAGGGTTTTAATGAGGCAACATCATAAGCGCATCTCCAAACCGATCCTTGCTTCGCAAACCAGGCACTTAAGCTCCAACAATCCTCAGAGCATAAAAACTCCTCAGCTCGGCCAAAATTTTCACAACTCCGCCGAGCAGACATCGAGTCCCTTTTCCAGTCACCAACAGCTGGGTCTTCCTTCTCGTCAAGGCCAAACTCACTTTCCACTTAACTCCCGGTCATCTCGGCAACAACCTGTTCTCTGCCCAAAGATCACTTAAACTTTCGGTAAACGAGAATTGTAGATTCAATCCTTGCGAAGGTCGGGGACCAGAACATCTAAGCTCCTTAATTCCGCTTTACACTCCCTAGTTNTCGTCATACCTGGGACTGACGAGCTGGGGGGGGGGGGCTAACTGTTGGGGTCAAAACCCGCACTTCCAGAATTAACGATTAATGTGTTCGAATATCGGAAGAATCTTCCATATTTGGAGATTTTGTGGAAAAGAAGATCGATATTCGGAAAATAACTCGCCTTGAACCATTTTGTCGTTAAATTTGTGAAAAGAATACGAAAAGTTAATTTTCGAGAGATTTTCTAAAAAACCAATAAAAGTCGTGATTCTTCGAGCATGATGCAATCAGCTCGGCCAAAAGAGGAGAAGTGATCAGCTCGGCATTTTGCGCAGCCAGAAATGTCGAGCTGACTGTCACTACTCTGACTGCCGAGTTGCCCGTCCTGTTTTCCGATCAGTTTCTCTGAAAAACCGATAAAAGTCGCGATTCTTCGAGCATGATGCAATCAGCTCGGCCAAAAGAGGACAAGTGATCAGCTCGGGATTCTGCCCAGCCATAAATTCCGAGCTGACTGTCACTTCTCGAACTGCCGAGCTGATCATCCTGTTTTCCGATCGGTTTCTCCGAAAAACCAATAAAAGTCGTAATTATTCGAGAACGATGAAATCAGCTCGGCCAAAAGAAGAAAAGTGACAAGTTCGGCATTCTGCCCAGCCAAAAATTCTGAGCTGACTGTCACGCCTCAAACTGCCGAGCTGATTGTCTTGTTTTCCGATCGGTTTCTCCAAAAAAAACGATAAAAGTCGCGATTCTTCGAGCATGTTACAGTCAGCTCGGCCAAAAGAGGATAAGTGACCAGCTCGGCATTCTGTCCAGCCTGAAATGCCGAGCTGATTGTCACTCCTCGAACAGCCAAGATGATCGTCCTGTTTTCCGATCGGTTTCTCCGAAGAACCGATAAAAGTCGCGATTCTTCGAGCATGGTGCAATCAGCTCGCTCAAAAGAGGAGAAGTAACCAGCTCGACATTCTGTCCAGCCATAAATGTTGAGCTGACTGTCACTCCTCGAACTGCCGATCTGATCGTCCTGTTTTCCTATCGGTTTCTCTGAAAAACCAGTAAAAAGTCGTGATTCTTCGAGCATGATACAATCTGCTCGGCCAAAAGAGGAGAAGTGACAAGCGCAGCATTCTACCCAACCAGATATGCCAAGCTGACTGTCACTCATTGAACTGCCGAGCTGATTTTCCTGTTTCCGATCAGTTTCTCCGAAAAACCAATAAAAGTCGCGGTTCTTCGAGCATGATTTAATCGGCTCGACATTCAGAATTGATTAGCTCCGCATTCTTCTGAATGAGAAATTCTGTGCTGGCTGCTTCCCTGACTGTGCCAAGCTGGTTGCCTCCTCTTGTCCTGCTGGCACCAAAACACCAAGCTGGATAGCAACGGACGGGAAGCTTGGCACCTTCCCCCTACAGGATGCCGAGCTGGGTGATGCTGAGCAGTCAGCTCGGCATTGTCTCTCCTCCTAAATGCTGAGCTGACCTCCTCCTTCCAAGATGCCGAGCTGATTGCATTCAGCGAGCCAACGGAGAATCTCCCTCAACATCAAATGCCGAGCTGAATGCGCAACAAGAGGAAGAGTGACCAGCTCGGCATATTCTATCACCAAGGAATGCCGCTCTGGACGACATCCTGCATCTTGTCCTATCCTGCTTCGTTCTTCGTCTTCGGAAGCTTCTCATGAACTTATTGATGTTTTCGTAGAGTTTTCGGAACATCATACCATTTTTATCCATCGAAAACGATAAAACGTTAACTTAAAATAAACCGAGAAAAATCACCAAACCGGGAGATGAATGGCGAAAGTTGGGCCGAGCTAGTGGAAGGACTGACCTAAAGCTTACACTGACCTACCAAAGATTCTGGAAGATTCTCAAGGATTCTATTGAAAGACGGTGGGAGAAAAAGAAAAGACGCAAGTCCCACATCGACTTTTTTGGCTACTTAGGACTTAAGTTGTCTAGTATAAATATAGATCTATTTTGACTCTTGTAATATATCGTGAACATCTCTTTAAGCACTTAGCAATAAAATCAGCAATAATCTCTCTTCGATTTCTTGTTTCCTTTTTCGGTTATGCCCTAGTTTCCTTTTTCGATCTCTCTCTCTCTGTCTCCTATTTTCGTCTTCTCTCCCAAGATTCTCGGTTCTCACATCAACAACTTTCCACAAATACATTGAGGTGAATCTCGGTTCCCACAGACTTCAATGAAAATATGGATGATATGTATACTGACCTGAATTAATGAAACCCCGGAACGGAGGTTTCTTTGCATCGATGGAAGGTCTATCGCCGACAGTACGGCACCTACGGGTTAATCAAGTAAAAATGATTGATGAGAAACGAGGGGTTCGATGGATTCAAATGGCTGGCCGTACGACACTTTCCCTGTTAATAAGGGATGGTCGAATGGACTCGAAGGTGGAGTTGATGGTCGCCACACGGCCTTGTGAAAGAGGCAGTGATAAGACAAGTGAGAAATCCCGGCACGAAGTGCTTTATTTCTTGAAAAGAAAGTTCATCAGTTTTATATCAAAGGTAAAAATTATACAAGGCTGCAGAGGGAATTATATACTGTCTGTCAGCTATGCCCTTCGTGGGGTCTTTCATGCAGATTACAAGATTATTCTGCGCAATAGATTTGGCTAACATCTTGCCTTGCTCTACAACAGAAAATGAATCAAAATTGTGAACATTTGCCTTTGTTTATGAAAATAAAGAAATCAAAGAAAATCAAGCAAACATTAGTCATTAAAATAAATCAAAGAAAATGATTACCTGACTTACCTTAGCATGATTGTCGGGTGGAGATTATCGATGAATCGAGACTGTAGTGTGGTCTTATGTTTATGCGCATGTGATGGTAAATAAGGAAAGTCCATGTGGTGCATGTGCATACTTTGTTCGGTCGAATATTTTTGATGAACTCATATTTTTCTCGGTGGAAAATGAGTTTGGCGCGGTGAAAACTGACTTTCGCCCGATGAAATGTCAATTTTTCCCGGTAGTCTCTTGTCTTAGGGTTGTTGTTGACCGATAGTTGTTTGGCTCGGAAATTGGTCCAATGTCTGTACGATTTGGCCCGATGCTTTCTTCGCCTATGTCTCAATAAGTTTTAGGCTCGGTACTTGGCCCGGTCGTGTCTTGATATTTATGGCCCACGTCTTGGCAGTTGCTTCCCACGTCTCGATGGTTGATATTCGATGGTTACCTGCGTCTCTATGAAAATTATTCGCGTCCCGATAATCTTTACCCGCGTCTCAATGAATGCAATTCGCGTCCTGATAGTCATCTCCCGCATCTTGATGATTGTTGTTTGCGTCCCGATAGTTATCATCCGCGTCTCGATAGTCTTCTTTCGCATCCCGATGGTTGTTAACCTCGTCCCGATACTCATTTTGTTCATCCTGGTTATGTTTCTTGATCTTAGATATGCTCGGTTGAGTCAAGGTTATTGTAAGATCATTAACCTCCTTGTCAGCTATCAAGTTTGCTACGGCTTCATTATAATTCTCTTGGGAGTGTTCTTACTATTCACTGTGTCATCGGCCTTGACCTCATGGTGGGAATTGCCTTGGTTGGAGCTTCCGGAAGCGGACCAATTTCGAGGTTTGTATCATCCTCTCCCTCTGGAGAAGGTTATATCCTCAGAACTGATTAATGTACATCATAAAGGATTAAGTCAGCAACATTGAGTATGGGTGAAACTTGAAATGCACCACAGGTCAAGCTCGTAGGCGTTGTCATTGATCTTCTTGAAGACTTTGTATGGTCCGGTTCCTCTCAGGGATAGTTTGTTCATCTTTTCGTTCGGGAATCGGTCTTTCCGCATGTGTCTCCAGACTTTATCGCCGGGTTTGAGAATGAGTTCCTTGCAACGTTTGACGGAGATCTTCTTAGCCCGTTCGTTTCTTTTCTCAGGTGTGTTAAATAATCTGCCAAACATGTGCTATATAGTAAGATATCATCAAAATATACAACAACAAACTTACAGATGAAGGCCCTCAGAACGTGGTTCATGAGCCTCATAAAAGTGCTAGGGCGTTGGTCAAGTCAAATGGCATGACAAGCCATTCGTACAAACCTCTCTTGGTTTTGAAGGCTGTCTTCCATTCATCTCCTTCCTTCATTCGGACTTGATGATAGCCACTCTTAAGATCAAGTATGGAGAAGACGGTGGCTCCACTTAACTCGTTCAGACGGTCGGAGTACCTTCCAATGTTAAATGGTACGCGGATTTGCTCACTGATTTTGAGTTCAACTTTGTCAACTAGCCAATTCAGTCGGTATGGTCGAGCTGTCTTGGTCTTTTCTAGTCCAAACTTATCCACACGGTATTTTCTGGCAACATTGGCGCAGATCCTCCATCGATGATCAGACTGCATACCTTGGAGTGCACGGTGCATATCGAGTGGAAGATGTTCTCTCGCAGCCTGGTCTCGGGTTCAAACATTGGGCTGAGTGATCGCCGAGTGACTAGGACTACTCCCACGTCCGGATAGTCGACTACTTCGTTGTCGGGTTCCTCCGTGGTTCCTTCGGTCTCGTCGCATGATTCATATTTTCCGTCGTCTCGGAGAATCATTGCCTGCTGGTTCGGACACTCCCTTGTGTAATGGCCCTTGCCCTGGCATTTTAAACAGGTCACGTCTCGAGCTCTGGGTGTTGGAATCATGTTAGACCCTGTTTTGGCTGTCTTGTTCACTTCCGGGACTGGTCTCTTTGAGGCTGGTTCTACTGCTTTGCCTTTATCGAAGTTGTGTGCCAGTGGAGTCCAGTTGGTTTGGAACAGTTGATAGAGGAGTTCTTCATTTTGATATGCTGCGCTGCTTGCACGGCTAGGTGTAGAGCTCATCAAGGTCGCCATATGGTTGGCATTCCACCTTTAATGCTATTCGATCTTGACGGCCATCAAGGAATTGAGCTATGAGAATTTCCTGCGAGTCAGCAACCTCCAGTCGATTCTTCAAGGTTTCGAATTCTTCTAAATACTCTTCGATCGTCTTAGATCCTTGGGAAAGTTTGCAGAACTTCTTTTGTAGATCGCAGTGGTATTATTGGTGGGAACGAGATTTTGCACAATGTATTTTCGGAAAGTAAATCGATTGTTTGGTCCCAAAAGTTCTGGAAAGAGAAACCTCACAAAAGATATTAAAGAATTTCCGCAAAAGTAAAGATAAATCAAAGAAAGTAAAGATTAATGAAAAAGGAAAGATAAAGAATGATTTTTTTTGACAAATCCGAAAATATGGGATATTGAGTTATTTCAATCTACCTTGAAAGCTGTACATAGATATGTATTTATAATAGACAACCATAAGCCTAAACTAGCCAAATTCTCGATGCAGGAGCCTATGTCTTCACTTTTTCTACCGACTTCAAGAGATATTCGAGAATCTTCTGGAATCTTCCATCCAGCTCGGCATTTGTCATTGGTCCAACGATTTCCTCGGTTTGACTTAAGTAAATGCTTTGTCGTTTTTGATAGACAAAAACATCATGATAGTTCCCAAAAACAACACGAAGTTTGGTTTAAACTTCGGGAAGTTTACGAAAACATCGATAAGTCCCGAAAGAGCTCCCGATGTGTCGAAATGATCAACCAGCTCAGCATAACTCCCTGGCTACCTTCTAGGCACTTTCATCATCCAGCTCGGCATTTTCTGAAAGGAAAAATGCCGAGCTGGTCCACAGTTCTGCCTCCTCTTGATTTTATGCATCCAACTCGGCATTTTGGATCACAAAGCAGTTCAGCTCAGCATTTTAGAAGGGTAGATATCAGCATCAGTAACCCAGCTCGGTATTACCTTGGGCAGGATGGAATGTCGAGCTGGCCCACTGATTTGGCCGACCTGGTTGTATTCCAAGGCGGAATGCCTAACTGGTTGCATATCCCGGGGAAAATCAAGGGAAACTATGACTTGATGATCACCTGGACAGTTCCTGGACGGGCAGAAGACCACCCAGCTCGGCATTTTCTGAATGCCGAGCTGATCATTAGCTGATGGTCTTAATTCAGGATATCGCGACTTTTATCGGTTTTTCAGACAAACAGCTCGGAAAACAGGGCGATCAGCTGGGCATCTCGAAGGATGCAAGCCAGCTCGGCATTTTTGGCTGGAAAAAATGCCGATCTGGTCAGCTCTTCTCTAAAATGCCGAGCTGACAGCCTTCTGCTTGAAGAATTGCGACTTTTATCGGTTTTTCGGACAAACCGTTCGGAAAACAAGACGATCAGCTGGGCATCTCGAAGGATGCAAGCCAGCTCGGCATTTTTGACTGGAAAATATGTTGAGCTGGTCAGATCCTCTCTAAAATGCCGAGCTGACAGCCTTCAGCTCGAAGAATCGCGACTTTTATCAGTTTTTCGGATAAACCACTAAGAAACAGGACGGTCAGCTGGGCATCTCGAAGGATGCAAGCCAGCTCGGCAGTTTTTGCTGGAAAAAATGCCGAGCTGGTCAGCTTCTCCTACTTCTGCCGATCTGACAGCATTTTGTTTGAAGAATCGCGATATTTATCGGTTTATCGGGAAAACCGATATATTTCTGAAGATATTCAAATATGGAAACTTTCTCCGATATCTAAATTTTTGGTTGTTAATTCCGGAAGTGTGAGTTTTGGCACCAACATTTAGCCCCCCAGCCCGTCAAGATCAGGTATGATCTTGACAGGGTGACCAAGAAGTGCGGAACAGGATTAAGGAGCTCAGACCTGGCGTCCAATTCCCATTGCACTGATTCTCAAGTCGAAGTCTTTAGGCTGGCTTAGTCATCTTGTTTGGCCTGAGTGCCTTAGCATGTTTGGATCGGTTCGCAGTGCATTTAAGATGTTGCCTCGTTAAAAACCTTTTACTAAGAAAAACCTGGTGGGAAAATTTCGTAGTAGAGAAAAAGAGTGCAACATGCAATGTTCGAGGAAAGTTTTTCTGAAACTTTTTAGGGACCGTCTGGGAAGGCATGGAATGCCGAGCTGCCAGCGTGCATTGATTTTTCCCGGCAAAATTGTTCAAGCTAAGTTTTCTAAAAGTTTTAGCAAGATTTTCCAAATAGCTGTTTTGGACAAATTTTTTGAATGTTTTTGTGCGGGAGCAGCTGAGAGGTAAAAAATGCTGAGCTGATCAACAAATTGCCGAGCTGGCTTGCCAATGCTTACCCAGTCTAAGCATTTTGGGGCAAACAGTCAGGGGTTGTACACCCAAAAATGTCGAGCTGGGCCATTTTTTTTTAAAAAAACACTTGTGGAAGGGAGGCACCAGGTCAGCAAAAACTGCCGAGCTGGTTGCCTTGCTGAGGAATGCCGAGATGGTTGATGTGTACCAGCTGGACGGATTTTCGTTTCTTGCCCAGGAGGAAAAGACAGAGAGAAGGGAGCCATGGGATGCCGAGCTGGACATATGGAGGAGATGTTCATGTGCTGAATGCTGATTTTGGGAAGGATTTTGTGCCGAGCTGGACATGAGGTAGCATGCTGCTTGATCAGCTCAGCCACACCTTGGCCCGTATACATCCTTTTTCGATTCCTTACGCTTTCGGGAAAACTTAAGTGTTTCCGGATTTCTTTTTGGAATTAGAAAAGGTTATTTTTAAAAAAAATTTACTTTCATGTGGGACCCACTCTTTTGGTGGGACCCAAAGACTTCTTCTATACATATAGCTCCACCCCTCCTCACTTCTCACAATTTTTCATTTTCAGTTTTTGTGAGAAGTGAACTCTGCCTTCTCTCTAGGTTCTTTCTCTAAGTGCTCCCAGTTTCGTTTTCGAGATGGAGTTTCGTGCATGTTTGTTGGCTGACGCTCAGAAGTCCTTGCTCCCTCCTGCCGCGTCCTTGGGCAGTTCTCCGACTATCGGGGAACCCGTGATCCATGCGCTGATGACATGGACATCGATGACAGTGAGGGGACTTTGAGTAACCCTGAGCCGTTGGTGTACTTCCCAGACGATGAGAAGGTTAATGTTGAGGCTGTGAAAGATCTGACGGGGAAGGCTGATGGTGAACGATCTGCTCCTTCCCAAGCGATGCTTCCTCCCCCTCCTCCGGCTCGCAACCAGGTCGTATGTGCCCTTCCTACTGCTTGCATTGACTTGGCTTCCCATGGGAAGAAGAGGGCCTCACACGCTTTGAAGAGAGGTAGCACTTGTGGGGGTCCAAGCGAGAAGAGGTTGAAAGGTCCGGCTCGGTCAGCTTCTCCCCCGGAAGAGAAAGCTAATCTCTATACTCTGATGATTGATGAGTCGAATAGCTTATTCCGTAGCACTGGCCAATGCGCGGACCTGGTTTCGAGGGTCAAGGATCCGCTGGATGGTCCCTTTAACCTTGAGACCATGTGCGCCCCGAAGCAGTACTCCGACTTCACCCAATGCTCCATGAGGGTAAGCGTTTTTTGAGTGAATAGTTTCATGTTCTGCTCTGATTTCGTTACTCACGGGTCATATGGTTTTGCAGCTCTTGTCCTTGTTTAACAGGAACGTTCATGTGTGGGAGGAGGGCATCCGCAAGGCTGAGCGTTGTGAGTCCTCTGAAAAACGCGAGAAAGAACGCCTCAAGGAGATGTTGGATGCCTATACTCTCAAGTACAAGAGGAAGGTGATGAACCTCGGGAAAGAGGTGGCCGCCGCAAAAGAGGAGGCGACTCGCAATGCTTCCCGTGTTGCTTGCCTTGTTAATGCTAATGACGAGCTCGAGTCTCGGGTCAAGGAGCTGGAGGAGAAGCTCGCTGAGAAGGATAGCGCCTTCGAGCTGAAGAACAAGAGGTCATACCGTGAGGGGTACAAGGCAGCCGTGGACAGGAGCCGAGCTCGGGAGGATAAGGCGCTGGCCTTGATCGATCGACTGGTATCGATCCGCGACTCTGAGGCATGCTATGTAATGTGAGTTTGTAACTCCGAGGTGATTCCTGTCTTTAACGGGAATGATCTTAAGGAGATAACCAAGGAGCGTGAGAGGAGCGAGAAGATGAATGTTGACTTTATCGGTTTTGAAGGCTCGGTGAACCGTGTGATCGACGAGCTCCGAGTGATACGTCCTGAATTATGAGGATCACTGATAAACTGAGATTTTGGCCTCGATGTTTGATCAAACCTTTTCATGCAGCTTCTTAATGTACTCCATCTTCTTTTTACCATCTGTACTAACTCTTTTACTCACATTCAAACGAATAAGATCAAGTGGAGACATGGGATTAAAGCCATAAACAATTTCAAAGGGTGAAAACTTAGTTACCGAATGCTTAGAGTGATTATAAGCAAATTCTACATGCGGTAGACAATCTTCCCATGTGCTAAGGTTGTTCTTTACTAAGGACCTAAGCAAAGCAGACAACATTTGGTTCACAACCTCGGTCTGACCATCAGTTTGCGGATGGCAAGTGGTTGAGAACAAAAGTCTAGTTCCTAGTTTGGACAACAAAGTCTTCCAGAAATAGCTAGGAACTTAACATCTCTATCAGACACGATTGTCCTAGGCATGCCATGCAACCTAACAATTTCCCTAAAGAACAGATCGGCCACATGCACAGCATCATCAGACTTATGACAAGGAATAAAATGTGCCATTTTTGAAAACCTATCAACCACCGCATAAATGGAGTCTCTCCCGGTTTTGGTCCTAGGCAAACCTGACACAAAGTCCATGGAAATATCAACCCAAGGATGCTCAGGAATAGGGAGCGCAGAATACAGACCTTAGCTTTGGCTTTTCGTTTTTGCTTCTTTGCATACAACGCACCGGCTGTAAATCCTCTGTACATCCTTCATCAGACTCGGCCAGAAAAAGTGTTCAAAGATAACCTTGTCAGTTTTCTTAATTTTTAAATGTACCATAAGTCTACCACCGTGGGCTTCCCTGAGAAACAACTCCCTCAACGAACATTGGGGCACACATAAACGGTTATCAAAGAACAAGAAACCAGAGACTTGTAATATTTTCCATACGCCACCTTAGTGCATTTCTTAAACACCTCTTTAAAGTCTGGATCAGATGCGTACAAGTCTTTAATAAATTCAAATCCTAGCAACTTGGTTTCTAGGGCTGAAAGAAGAACATACCTTTGGGATAAAGCATCAGCGACCACATTTTCCTTACTTTGCTTGTATTTGATGACATAAGGAAAGATTTCAATGAATTCTACCCAATGGGCATGTCTTTTGTTCAGCTTGTTTTGTCCTTTAAGATGCTTCAGAGACTGGTGGTCCGTGTGTATTACGAACTCCTTGGGCCATAAATAGTGTTGCCACGTCTGGAGCGCTTTCACTAGAGCCTACAGCTCTTTATCATAAGTCAGGTATTTCAGCGTGGCTCCACCAAGTTTTTCACTGAAGTATGCTAGCGGTCTCTTTTCATGCATCAAAACAGCACCAATTCCCACGCCTGAGGCATCATATTCTATTTCAAAGATCTTAGAGAAATCTGGAATAACAAGTAAAGGAGCTTGGATAAACTTCCCTTTTAATGTCTGAAAAGCATCCTCCGGAGTTTGCTCCCATTTGAAACCGACACTCTTCTTGACCACCTGGGTAAGCGGAGCAGCTATGGTACTGAAATTTGGCACAAACCTTCGGTAAAAAACCTGCCAGCCCATGGAAACTTCTGACCTCGATGATGGTCTTTGGACTTGGCCAATCCCGGATAGCTTGTACCTTCTCTTCATCCACTCGTAGTCCATATGCAGCTACAACAAACCCTAAGAAGACCACGTTATCTGTCCCAAAAGAGCATTTCTTTAGGTTGGCATACAGTTGTTCCTTTCTAAGCACTTCAAGGACCAAACGTAAATGCTTTTTATGTTCTTCTAGGCTTTTTCTATAGACACGAATATCATCAAAGTATACTACCACAAAATGACCTGTGAAAGCTCTTAACACATGGTTCTTGAGACGCATAAAAGTGCTAGGTGCATTTGTCAAACCGAAAGGCATAACTATCTATTCATACAAGCCTAGCTTAATTTTAAATGCAGTCTTCCACTTATCCCTTTATTTCATGCGTATTTGAAGATAACCACTTTTTTAAATTAATTTTTGAAAATACAGAGGATCCATGCAGTTCATCAAGCACATCATCTAGTCTAGGAATGGGATGTCTATATATTACCGTGATATTATTAATGGCCCGGCAGTCCACACACATCCTCCACGAATCATCCTTCAGAGGCACTAACAGTACAGGCACTGCGCAAGGGCAAAGGCTTTCCCTGATGTATCCTTTGTCCAGAGCTCCCCAATCTGTTTCTGAAGTTCCTTGGTCTCCACGGGGTTAGTTCTGTATGCTGGACGATTTGGTAGAGAAGCCCCGGGAACAAAACCAATTTGATGTTCTATTCCCCAGATAGGTGGTAGTCCTTTCGGGTTTTCCTCTGGAAAAACATCAGAAAATTCCTGCAAAATATCTTGAAAACTACTCAGAATCTCCGGTGCAAGGTGAGAAGATGCCTGAGTGTTTCCTTATAAATCAACAAGAGAAAATGAGTTTGAGAAAACAGGGTTTTTCTTACTTGACCTTGCTTGCCTTGGAACTTAGAATTTTTCTTTGTTGATTTCTGTTCATCCGTAGTGCTGGTAGCTTTGCGACTCTTTTTTAGCTGTAGTTGGTCTTGATGGACTTCGGCAGGCGAGAGAGGAACTAGGGTGATTTTCTTGCCCTCGTGGTCGAAAGAATGGGGGTCGTGAAACCATCGTGAATCGCTTTCTTATCGAACTGCCATGGTCGACCGAGAAGGATGTGGCTCGCGTCCATCGGAAGGACATTACAAATGATTCCATCGCTGTACCGGCTGATGGTTATCGGAACCATGACTTGTTCCGTGACACGCATCTCGCCTGCATCGTTCAGCCATTCGAGTTTAAAGGGTCGCGGGTGGGGACGCGTCTCGAGACCAAGTTTCCTGACAAGAACATCACTAGCAACGTTAGTACAATTGCCCCATCAATGATTAAAGAACAAATTATATTTTGAACAAAGCAACGAGAATGAGATAAATTCTCCCTTTGTTCGGTCTCCTCTGTTTTTGGTTTAACGTTAAGTGTTTTCGGGTGACCAATAGCTGGTCCTGGGCCAGGTAATCGAACTGATCATCGTCCGGGTCCCCATCAAAGATCGGGCCATTGATTTTTCCTTCTTCTTCCGACTCGATTTCTCCATTCTCTCGGATGATCATTGTCTTTTGGTTCGGGCAACTACTCGCATAATGCCACATTCCCTGATATTTAAAACACCTATATCTCGAGTTCTTCTCGTGGTTCCCACGGCCTTGCTTTTGTCAAAACGAGAGGAAGAAGTGTTAGTCTTAAACTCAGAAAAAATAGGAACCGAGGACTTTCCTTTGTCTTGGTAGGATTGCTTGGCATGCACGGCATATGGTGTTTTTGAAAAGCATTTCCTCTTTGACTGTTGTTCCAACAGGATGGCCTTGTGCAACATTTCTTCAATAATCTCATATTCTTGCAACTCTATGCGGTCCTGAAGCTCTCTGTTTAGTACACCTACAAAACGCGCCATGGTTGCCTCGAGGGTTTCTTCAATATCGGCCTTGATCATCAGCATCTCCATCTCTTGAAAATACTCTTCTACGCTCTTAGTTCCCTGGTTGAGCCGTCTGAGCTTTTGGTGAAGTTCTCGGCCATAATGAGTCGGTATGAATCTCTTCCTCATCAGCGAAGTCAGTTCTTCCCACGTTGTTATAGGTGCTCCACCTATTCGTCTCCTGAGAAGAAACACTTGATCATACCAATTAATAGCACAGCCACTAAACTCTGCTGCGGCCAGCCTAACCTTTTTCATTTCTAAAAAATTTTGGCAATCGAAAATAAGTTCTACTTTTGTTTCCCATTCAAGATAGGCATCTGGGTCATTTTTCCAACAAAAGGTAGGGATTTTCAACTTAAGGCTGCCTAGGCCATCATCCACTCGTTCAGTTCTTCTAGCAAAAGGGTTCACATTACCTTGCTCTCGGTTTCGGTTACCTCTTCTGTTTCGGACATGTGAACGATCCTCCTCAAAGAACTCCTCGTCAATTTCTTCTTCTGAACGGGTAGGTCGCCTTGGCCGGTTCCTCCGCTGGGCTCGGTCAGGTTGTGTTTGTATTTCAGCACGCAGTTCATCAATCCTTGTATGGATTTGTTCCAAACCCGCACTCAATAAGCGATTCATGTTATCATTTAAAGCTTTCATCTGCAAGTTGGACAGTCCAGCATTTGAGTGCTCCGGTCGGTCATTATCATCATAACTCATTTTCTCCTGAAATAAATTAGCAAACAAGTTAAAATAAAATCCTCTCCTCTCGCGTGTTTGAAACTCCCCCATTCACGTGTTTCCCTCGGTTTTTGGTATTACATGAATTTTCTCTCAAGGTTCAAATTTATCTAATCCCGAACACCTAATGGAACACCCAATCAACAAGGGAAAGAAAGAAGAAAGAAGATTTTGTTGGGATCCGATTTAACTATCCAGCAGGCTTACTCTTCCACCACCCCTCCTGGATTTCTCTTCAGACGTGATTCAAACCTTTCTCTTTTTTTTTTTTTGAATTTTCTCTAACAAATAAACTAATTATGTGATCACTGAGGAGTAAAGAATAGCCCGAATCCAGTGAGAAATTTAGAAGAAATTTTGATGAGAAGATAAGAAGATGAAAACTTTTGGAAATACAGAAAAGGTGGCTCTGATACCACTTTGATACGTCCTGAATTATGAGGATCACTCGGTCGGTACAAAGGAATAGAGATCTGGCCGGATCAGAATGAACAAATCAGAAGATCTGGTGGATTGAAGGTTCGCACGATGTATGTGGAACACCACCGATGTTCCCACTCGCCCAAGCTTCTAGATATGACACACTAGATCAGTGAAGGTGAGGTTCTTACTTGGATATTACGCACCAAGTGACAGAAAAGTTCTTGATAAAGAACAAAGAGAGAAAAATCTCAAGTATTTATAAAATGGAGTCTGAATTTTTATTAAGAAACGATCGAATACTTATACATGGAGTATTCAAAAAAAAAAATATTAATTATTTACGTCAAACAAGAAGCATGCAAGGAAAGAAAGACTAGAAAATTCAAATAAGTCAAAGACTTAATGAATTCACGCGGTTTTGCAAAAGTGACCGTTTGGCTACCGTCCAGGTTCATCCATCGATGTTTTGGTTGAGACGCGGACGAGAAGAACTGAACCAGTACGAGTCACCGGGTGATCAAATAGAGCAAAGTGTGTTTTGGCTCGAGACAAGTCTTCATATAGCCTTAAGATCCTTGCCTTAGATATCGGTCCGAGAGAAAACTCCAAGATCGACTCAAAGTTAAATTCTTGATTCGTGTCCCGATCATCAGTACGTGCGGTACGGGCCAAAAGTGAAAATTCTTGATCATCTTCGGATTCTTCCCGAGTTAAGGGAATCCTGGCTCGATCAATAGTCTTCTTTTGACGAGTTGGTCGGGAAAGAACCTCACTTGGTCGGCTAATTCGTTCATTTGGTCGTGGATCCAGTCTGAGCTCAGTTCCGGACCCCTGTGGGTCGATGTGGTACACCACACGATCGCATGACCCGATATCTCGATGCGCAGAAAGATCGGCAGGGGAAAATGTGTTTCTGTCTCGAGGCATAGACTCCTTTGATGTCATAACCCGATAGCATCCAGGTCCATGATGTCGTCCAGCTCAGTATAGACGATGAGAGGAGATCTTCCGATAAGTCGTGGGATGCATGCAGCTCAGTATGCTGAAGGGTGTCGACCAGCTAGGTATCCAGAAGGGTGGATTTTACCGAGCTGAATGGCATATCTCGTCCAGCTCGGTAGCTTTGGTGCAGGAACCACCGAGCTAGCTGCTCCAAGCTTTTGTACTGCAACTCCCAAATTGTGGATGGCATAACTTTCTCGTATGTACTCTGTTTGATCTGATTCGTTTTTTAGGAGCTTCATAATTGAGTTAAGAACATTTTCCATGTGGTTTCATGTTCAAAATCTTTGTGGTTTTGAAGATACACCTCGATCATTGAACATATATCCTTTTCAGCTCGGAACTATCGGAAAGTGTCATCCAGCTCGGTTTCCAGGAAGGGAAGGATTCTACCGAGCTGAATGCATCATGCTGTCCAGATCGGTATCAAATAGAGAGCATGATACCGAGTTGAGTGCATCATGACAGCCAGCTCGGTAGACTAGTACCGAGCTGACTGCTATGTGCTGATCAGATCTACGTTCTGTAGGAAATGCTTGGCAAAACATGCATCCAGCTCATGTATGTTGACCGGCTCGGTAGGATTGGCTGCCAAAATACTGAGCTGGCTGTCCTCCAAGCTTGGTTGATTGCCTTTTACTTGAAAAATCGTAACTTTCGTCGGTTTATTGGAGGAATCATTCAAAGGATGAAATGATCAGCCGAACGTGATGAAGAGATGTCAGTAAGCTCGGTATCACTAGCAGGTCTTGATACCAAGCTGGCTGTCTTGTTTCGTCCAGCCGATCGTCCTTTATTTGATGAATTGCGAATTTATCGATTTCTCGGAAAAACTCTCGAAAGACAAAATTTCTTATTTTCTTTGCAGAGTTACCAAAAAAGTGGTTCGAAATGAACTTTCTCTGAACCCATATCTAAATATGGAAACTCTTTTTCGATATTCAAATATTTTAATCGTCAATTCCGGAAATGTGGGTTTTGACCCTAACATTTAGCCCCCCAGCACGTCAATATTGAGCATGATCTTGACGCAGCGATTAGGAGGTATAGTGCGGGGTTAAGGGCTAAAATGTTATGATCCCCATATCTCGGGAACTTCGATTCCGCGATCTTTGAGAGTTCGTACGATCTTTCTTGGCGAGAGAGCGAGTTTTTCTTCCGAGCTGAGATTGGACTGAAGCGTTTCTTGAGCTGTTCACAAGGTGGAAAAGGAGACCAGGCTGTCTGCTGAAGGAAAGGTAGATGTTGTCTGTGTGTTTTAAGGACTGTCGGAGCTTAAGTATCTTTTATGTGAAGTGAGGATCGGTTTTGAGGATACGCTTGGGATGTTGCTTCATTTAAAACCTTTTACTAAGAAAAACCCTTTGGAAAAAAACGTAGTAAAGGAAAAGAGTGCAACAAGTATAAGGATATGGGATTGTCTTTCCGAAAAACTGTTCGAGTTAAGTTTTTCCAAAGAATTTTTTCCGAAAAACTGTTTAAGTTACGTTTTTCTATAGACGTTGTTCTGAAAAACTGTTTAAGTTAAGTTTCTCATAGAAGTTATTTTTCCGAAAAACTGTTTCAGTTAAGTTTTTCGCGGAAATTTTTTCCGAAACACAGTTCATTTCGAATTTTTTGGTAAATGTTTTCCGCAAAACTGTTCACGCTAAGGTTTTCGAAAGTTTTCCTAAAAAGATTTCCGAAAAACTGTTAAGGATAAGTTTTTTGGAAGTTTTTTCGCGCGAAACCAACTCGTGAACAGTGAATATCGAGCTGGCTGCAAGGGATTGATGTTCATGGGCTGAAATGCTGACTTTGGCCAGTATTTCCTACCGAGCTGGACGGTTAGCATGCTGCCCACCGTCCAGCTCGGCCAGTTTTGGCTCCCATGTTCCCCTTCTTTGATTCCTTAGGTTTTTCGAGAAAAAATTAAGTGTTTCAGAAACTATTTTCGGAAAAGGAGAAAATTATTAAACATATATATCTTTTTATTTTTTATTATTTAATTCCTTCCGAAAAACTGTTCATGATAACTTTTTCGGAACTTTTTGCATGAAACCAACCCGATGATCTCATGTACCGAGCTGGATGTAAGAGTGGGATGCTCATGTGGTGAATGCTGACTTTGATCAGCAATTTTGTACCGAGCTGGATGGTAGTCAGCATGCTGCCTGTCCAGCTCTATCGGTTTTTGGCATTTTGGTCTTCCACCTTGAAAACTGTAAGTATTTCCGGACTTTATTCGTAAAAGTTTCTCGAAAAACTGTTCATGATAAGTTTTTTCGGAATTTTTAATAAACCTTTCTGGAAAAACTGTTCAAGATAAGTTTTTTGAAGTATTAATAAAGTTTTTACGGAAAACTGTTTAAGATAAGTTTTTCCGAGATTTTTTCGTACGGACCATCCTGCCCACCTAGTCTACCGAGTTGGCCGACAGGAAGGAGCTGAGTGCTCATTTTGGCCAGCATATTCTACCGAGCTGGACGGTCAGTATGCTGCCTACCGTCCAGCTCGGCCAGCTTTGGCTTGTGAGCCTCCTCCTTTAAAAACTGTAAGTTTTTCCAGAGATCGTTTCGTAAACTTTTTCCGAAAGACTGTTTAGGATAAGCTTTTCGAAATTTTAATAAAGTTTTTTACAGAAAACTGTTCAAGATAAGTGTTTCCAAAAATTTTCGTATGAAAACAGCTTGCCCACCAAGTCCACTAAGCTGGCCGACAGGAAGGAGCTTTCATGTGCTGAATGCTAACTTTGGCAAGCAGTTTGTACCGAGTTGAATGGCAGGCAGCATGCTGACCGTCCAGCTCGGCCAATTTTGGCTTGTATGTTGTCTCCTTCGAAAACTCAAAGTATTTCCAGAAACTTTTCGTAAAAGTTTTTTCCGAAAGACTGTTTAGGATAAGTTTTTCAAAATTTTTAATAAAGTTTTTCCGGAAAAGTGTTCAAGATATGTTTTTTTGGAATTTATTAAAGTTTTCACCGAAAACTGTTCGAAATAAGTTTTTCCAAGAATTTTCGTAGGAAAACATCTTGCCCACCAAGTATACCGAGCTGGATGGCAGGAAGGAGCATTCATGTGCTGAATGCTGATTTTGGACAGCATTTTGTACCGAGCTGGACGGTAGGCAGCATGCTGACCGTCCAGCTCGGCCAGTTTCGGCTTGCAAGCTTTTCCTCCATTGAAAACTGTAAGTGTTTCCAAAGGTTTTTTGTAAAAGTTTTTCCGAAAGACTGTTTTGGATAAGATTTTCGGAATTTTTTGGTAAAGCTTTTTTGGAAAACTGTTCAAGATAAGTTTTTCCGAAGTTTTCAGTAAAGTTTTTCTGAAAAACTGTTTAAGATAAGTTTCTCCAAAGTTTTTCGTGCGAAAGCAACTTGCCCACCAAGTCTACCGAGCTGAACGGCAGGCATGTGCATTCATGTGCGAAATGCTAGCTTTGGGCAGCATTTTGTACCGAGCTGGACGGTAGGCACCATGCTGACCGACCAGCTCGGCCAGTTTTGGCATGTAAGTTATCTCCTTCGAAAACTGTAAGTGTTTCCGGAGATATTTCGTATAAGTTTCTCCGAAAAACTGTTTAAGATAAGTTTTTCGGGATTTTATTAAAGTTTTTCCCAAAAACTGTTCAAGATATGTTTTTCTGAAGTTTTTAAATAAGTTTTTCCGGAAAACTGTTCAAGATAAGTTTTCCGGAAATTTTCGTACGAAACCAACTTGGCTACCATGTCTATCGAGCTGGCTGTAAGGAAGGAGCATTCATATGCTGAATTCTGATCTTGGCAAGCAGATTTGCACCGAGCTGGACGGTAGACAGCATGCTGCCTGTCCAGCTCGGTTACTTTTGGATTGCATGCTCCCTGTGCTTTGATTCCTTCTGTTTTCGGGAAAAACTGAAGTGTTTCCGGAAAAGGTTTTTGTTAATGTTTTCTTCGAAAGACTGTTCAAGATAAATTTTCAGAATTTTTTCATATGAAACACACTTGATCACCATGGCTACCGAGCTGACTGTAAGGGATAGACATTCATGTGCTGAATGCTGACATAGGCAAGCAAATGATACCGAGCTGGACGGTGGGTAGCACGTTGCTTGTCCAGCTCGGCCAAGTTCTGGTCTGTATGCCCTCTTCCTCGATTCGTTATGTTTTCAGGAAAGCTTTCGTAAAAGGTTTTCCGAAAAACTGTTAAGGATAAGTTCTTCGGAAGTTTTCGCACGAAACGAACTCGAGCGCCATGGAGGCCGAGCTGGCTGTTATGGTAAGGCATTTGTGTGCTGGTTGTTGAGTTTTGGCACGGAGAAGGGAAGATGGTGGATACCAAGCTGGATAGTATCTATTCCAAGCTGGGCGTCTGTGTTCTGCGATGGAACTAGTCAAAGAGGAGTGAGAAATGCCGAGCTGGTTGAAGAGACAAGGCAATGTCAATCTTTGAGGCCAAGCTGCATGTGAATGATCGTGATCTGATTGCTGAGTCGATTGTGTACAGATCATGTCTTGGTGCCGAGCTGATCGATCGATCAGTAAGAGGGATTGATCGATCACTTGGAGACCGGGCCGAGCTGGCCGTATATCTTGTCTTAGGTCGGCATTTTTTCAGCTTAATATATACCGGGCTGAATGCTAGCGTGCATCTTAGGCATACCAAGCTGATCAATGTTTTTACAAGTATATGTGTGAGAATTTTGCCAAGTGTCAGAGAGGACTATTCTCTGTTTCGTCTTGGTGAGAACTTGTTCTTTTTGAAAGAAAGTTAAGCATTGGGCGAGCTGTCTTCGTAGGAAGAGAGTCAAGCTCATAGTTGCGAGAAAGTTTCTAAGCCGGTTAAAGCTGTTAGTATGTTTTTTGAACCGATGAAGGTTTGTACGGAGCTTATGAAAGCTGAAGAAGAAGTAGGAATGGCCAGCCCCGCCATTGTGGGGGGGAGGCCATGTCATGAGAAGTTGTTCTTGTATCAAGTTCTGTATACAATGATGAAGCTTTCTGAAAGGATGAATCATTTTGTTTCGGAGAGATTTCTTTTTAGAAGAGGGGTTTCAAAAGCTTTCTCCTTGAGGGAGGATTTATTGAAACCAGTTTTTAGAGGAAATCCCAGCAAGCCTTTTTTCCTTGGAAAGGAGTTTAGGGAAGAATGAGCTTGTATCGTTCTGTTGATAGGATGTGTTTTTCTGCCTGATACAAGTTGGTAGGCTGAACACTTATGTTCTCAGACTTGTATAGAGCAGTGTGCTAAGGGGCATTTTACTGGGTTTTATTCGATTATAAGATTTCGGATCTTTTGTTGTAGGAGAGTAGAGTACTTCAAAGTTTTTACTCACTCATGTTTCCTTAGCATTTTGAGATGCTTAGAATTGTTGTAGAAGTTGTTATGCATTTAGCGTTGATACTTTGTCAGCAGAGACTTGTCATGCCTTTATTAGACGAAAGTATGTTTGCGTTTAGCATAAGATGTTGATGATGTTATGCCCAGTGCTGCTTGAAAGCGTTTTGGCTGGGCTTACGATAGGTTAGTGTTTCGGAAACTAAGCTATGCGTTTGTCTAGTTTTAGGGGTTGCGCTATTTCGACTTGTCTCCCCGTTTTTCGAATATTTGAAATACTTTATAATCTCGTCTAGTGGTATGCTAGAGTTTGTTTCTGAGATGTTGAAGACCAATGTACCAGATTGGGCGCTTACTGGGTTAGCGAGTTTGCTATGAGGATTAAGGCAGTGCG
>OVBI01001447.1:9107-34277 GCA_900406495.1 Sisymbrium altissimum | reverse complement strand
CCGTACCGAGCTGGACTGCAACTCCCAACTTGTGGATGGCATAACTTTCTCTTATGAACATCTTTGGTTCTGATTCTTCTTCTGGGAGATTCATAATTGAGTTGAGAACATTTTCCAAGTGCTTTCATGTTCAAAAGCCTTGTGGTTTGGAAGATACACTTCGATCACTGAACATATATCCTGACTGCTATGTGCTGATTAGATCGACGTTTTGTGGCAAGTTCTTGACAAAACATGCATCCAGCTCATGTGTGCTGACCAGCTAGGTAGGATTGGCTACCAAAACACTGAGCTGTCTGTTTTCCAAGCTGGGTTGATTTTTGCTTTACACTCGAAAAATCGTAACTTTTGTCGGTTTATCGGAAGAATCGTTTAAGAGGTGGAATGATCAGCCGAACGTCATGGAAAGATGTCAGTCAGCTCGGTATCACTGGCAGGTCTCGATACCGAGCTGGCTGTATTGTTTTGTCCAGCCGATCATCCTGTGTTTGATAAATTGCGAGTTCATCGATTCCTCAGAAAAACACTCGAAATACAAATTTTCTTACTTTCTTTGCAATGTTATCGACAGAGTAGTTCGAAATGAACTTTCTCCGAATTCATATCTAAATATGGGAACTGTTTTCCGATATTATAATATTTTATTCGTTAATTCCGGAAATGTGAGTTTTGACCCCAACAGTAACACCTTCGCCTGGTCGGCACAAGAAATGTGTAAACCCGTGAATCAACCATTTCGTGTCGACCAGGTCAGATAGAGAGAATCGTCATGCTAAAAAATAATTGCTCCGACTAAAAAGGGAGTCTCTAGGGCTAAACTGAAAGTGTTGGAGTTAAAAAGGGACTTACCGAGTTAAAGTCGGATTGCTTGGACAATGATGGAAATTGACCAAGCCAGAATGCAGCTGGTCGGGTTAAAATAGAAGTTTCCGAGCTGAAATAGAGCTGATCGAGCTAAGATAGGAGTGATCAAGATAAAATAGCTTAGTCCGTGATTTTCGAGGGAAAGTGTCGACTATTCTGACCGAGAGTGATCATCAAGCTGATTGGTTGGCATTCGGACAAGGTTGGTAGGCAATCAGTTAGGACAATTACGACTGTCAGGAATCTCAGCTAATATCCGCGCGTGTCGTGTGTTGGTGCGAATGGTTGGGGCAAAACTGTTTAATCATCGGGTAAAAACCGTAAAATACCGGTTATTGAGAAACGTTACGCACATGCAGTTTTTTAGCGCAGGGAAAAGGTTTATTAATGCAGAACGGTTTTCCGACAGTTTTATGGGACAAAATCTGAGAAACCGTTCATTAAAAGGACTTTCTTTGGGGAACAACTGGTTTCTATCACCCAAGAACACTTAGAAATATTCTGAAAGTGAAACTTAGAGAATTGCTCGAGTGAAATTCCTAACGATTGGGAGTACTTTCGATTCATCGGGTTTTCGCTTACGATGAGCGGGCTAAGAGATCCTTTGCGGTCAACTACTGGATAATTGCCTGATTTTTCGGCGCAAGAATTGTAATCAATAACCGACAGGCTAAGGTGAGTGAGTGTTTCCTGGGCTAAATTTATGATGTTCACTTAGTATTGAATCATTAAGAGTTGTTCTACTTAACTACTTATCCATATATTCTATTGATCTGCTGCCTTGACCAGTTGGTTGATCACTTAAACTCAGGGATTTGGATAATTTATTGTGCTGAGGGCGTGATGGCTCGTAACGCTTGATTGGATCGCGGATTTAGCCGGTACAAGTAATGATTGGTCGGCCAAAAGACTATAGGATTTGCATGATAGACTGATTGATTATTACTCGATACGATTGTATGTTTGCCTTGGTGGGACAGGTTCACCGATCTCATTAAGCATTATTTCTCTTACGTCTCCTTTGTGGATTCTGATAAAAGTGATAGTAATGCATGAGCCACGGAACAAGGGTAAAAGATGCGGTAGGATGGTGGATTTAAATTTGGCTAAATATAATGATGTCATAACTTACTAGCGAACTCTCATTGTTGAATTGAACCTTTGGAATCTATTCAATATACGTTTATGCGTTATTTGGCTCCCTTAGAATATCCAAAGTCACGGAAATAATTCTAACTATGGAAAATTTAGAATTAGTGCATGTGGACTCGAGCACAGTCGGGAAAATTGGGTTGGGGTGCTTCAAGTTGGTATTAGAGCATGGTCAATTCGAGGAAAGTCTATAATATAAAGGGGTTAGTGGGTTAAACCCATCTTTCCAAGTGCATATGTCTCGCAGTAAGTTAATTATGTGCGTGAAGGATACTTAGTAGGTAACATGGGCTAATTATCTATGTTCTGGTCATTGCAAATGGAAAAGGATAACCGAAACGTGAGTGAAAACACTGATGAAACCATGGATGCTTCCGAAAATACTGTAGCAAGTCTTGTGGCTGGAACTGGGGAAACACTGAATGCGGCTAATGTTGTGTATGCTGCGAATCAAGTGGTTATGGCTGCTGGTAGCGCAGCTGAGACTAGTGTTGCGGCTGGTAATGCTGATGGTATTGAAACTGGCACCGCCCGTGGTGAATGAGGAACGAGTAGTGTATGGAGGATACATTTTTCCAGTGCAAAGGGATCCGTCTTACCTCCAGGTGATGGATCACATGCAAAAGCTGGGAATTAAATTCTTTGTCGGTGGTTCAAGTGCTATTGAGGCGGATCAGTGGCTGAATCGGTAGGAGAGAAACTTGGACTCGATCCATTGTCCTGATGCTTACAAGAAGGACATTTATGTGAATTATCTTGATTTGGATGCGCACATCTGGTCGCAAGGTGTGTCGGGTCAAGATGCTGTGAGACTGTACACTTGGCCGATGTTCTGTGGGAAGTTCCGGGCTAAGTTCCTTCCAGCTGAGATGTTTGCTAACCTGGAAGGTATGTTTCGTAAGATGGAACAAGGGTCAATGACCATCAGGGAGTATGAAGCTGAGTTTAACCAACTTAAGAAATATGCTGGTCGTAAGGCTGTGACTGAAGAGTCTTTCGTGTGCATGTTCATATGTGGCTTGCGTGTTGACATCAACACCCGTTGCAAGATACGGGGTTATGACTCTGTTGCCGAGCTTGTTAAGAAGGCTGTGGAGCCGGAAGAGGAAATCATTGAAGCTAAGTTGCTGAATTATGGACCGTCGGGTTACTTTTGAAAGGATGCCGGGAAAAAACATAAAGTTTAGGAAAAATCTCCAACCCGACATGTCATCTGGTGGGTGTAGTGTCCGTTTGACTTGTAAGAAAATGCATGTGGGAGCATGCTGAACTGCTTCTGGGAATTGTCACCGATGCGGTAGCAAGGAGCATAAGGTGAGTGATTGTTCGGAAGAGGATCAGATGCCAAAGGATCAGGGCAACAGTGCTGGTGAGCACTTGTGTTACAACTGTGGTGAGCCTGGGCACTACAAGAACCAGTGCCCAAGGCTGACTCCAAAGTCTGAGAAACGTCAAAGTGATAGAAAGGAATTGGCCACAAAGAGACAGGCCATAACACCATTTGTGTACACGATTGGAGAAGGCTCATCTGCCAGCCATAGTGCTTCTCGCCTGATCACTGGTATGTCCCTTAATTTACCTTAAGTATTTCTGTGTGAAATTGCATGATCCGTACAAAAACTAGATTCTTAGAACTGGATGATTGTGTAGGAACCTAAACCATGGGTGGTGTAGCGACCGGTTGACAAAGCACACACACACTCTTAGACTATTAAACACACACACACACACTTTTCTCTCCAAATGGGAGTTTCTCGACGAACTTGATGACTCATTCGACTCTCTGCCACTCTCATCTTCTATCCATACACAAATCTATCAGTCTAACCAGATTTTTCTTTTTCTTTTGGCTCTCTTAGCTTCCTTTGTAAATGAAGTGTCTTAGTCTCTATTTTTATTTCATCAAGCCAATAGTTTCTTTGATAATAGAATCCGAGAAGCAAATCAAGTTGATGGTGGAAATATGCCAAGGAATCCGATTGCTGGTAGCGAGGGGTGAGCATACCGAGCTTACTAAATTCAACAACAGAAGATTCGAAACATTTTTGTGTTTTTAGCTTTTTTTCTATTTTAGAGGGTTAACCCGCAGACCCGCATAGTTAAAGGGGGACGGGTGCGGTTTTTTATTTTTTCAGCAAGCTGGTTAAGTGGGTAACTTTTCTTCGTAAAATTTTTACTCAAACCCGCGGCGGGATGGGTCATACTTGGCTGTGATCTTGACGGTTGAAGTTGGGCCAAAAGCTGAGCTAAGTGAGATCCCGGTGGTTAGTGCATTTATAAATGTGTTTCAGTCATTGTCTGGATTACCACTGACTCATTCTGATCTTTTAACTATCGAGTTTAAGCCTGGCACCAATCCAATCTCTAAGGTTCCATACCTTATGGCTCGGGCAGAAATGGCCGAGCTAAAGAAACACCTGAGTGAGCTGATGGAGAAAGGATTTGTGCGACCAAACAGTTCACCCTGGGGCGAACCGGTTCTGTTCGTCAAGAAAATAGATGGGAGCTCCAAGCTTTGCATCGACTACCACGGGATAAACATAGTAACGGTGAATAACAAGTACCCTCTTCTGAGGATATATGAGTTGTTGGATTAACTCTGAGGTGCTACTTGGTTTTCAAAGATTGATTTAGCCTCAGGTTATCATCAGCTCCGATTGTTGTGGAGGATGTTCAAAAGACTACTCAAAAGACTGTGTTAAGAATGTGATATGGGCATTATGAATTCGTGGTTATGCACTTCAGATTGACAAATGACCATGCGGCATTCATGAAGCTGATGATCAATGTTTTCAGAGATTGTCTCGATGAATTTGTGATCATCTTCATAGATGATATTCTTGTGTATTTAAGAAGTGGAAAAGACCACGAGTTTCACTTGAGACTTGTGGTGGAAACACTGCGGGAACACAAGTTGTTTACCAAGCTTAGCAAATGCAGCTTCTGGCAACGGGAAATCGGGTTCTTAGGACATATTGTCTCGGACAAGGGACTGTATGTGGATCCAGAAATGATTAAGTCCATTGCGGATTGACTTAGGCGCAGAGATGCATCAAAGTTAAGGAGTTTCCTTAGGTTGGCTGACTACTACAGAAGATTTGTTAAGGGTTTCGCGAGTATGGCTTGGCCAATGACAAATTTGACTCGAAAAGATATCCCCTTTGTGTGGACAATGAAGTGTGAGAAGATTTTATATAACCTTAAGGTGATGCTGACGAGTATTCCAGTGCTGACTTTGTCCATGGCCAATGAACCCTGTGTGGTATACACTGATGCATCGAGAGTGGGACTCGTATGCGTTCTGATGCAGTAGAGCAAGGTGATCGCCTATGCTTCAAGACAGCTAGGCAAGCATGAGGGCAATTATCCGACTCATGACTTAGAGATGACAGCGGTGGTATTAGCGATTCAGATCCGATGGTCTTATTTATATGGGGCAAAAGTTCAAGTCTTAGCAGATCATAAGAGTTCGAAGTGTATCTTCACTAAACTGGCTCTGAACCTGAGGTAAAGAAGGTGGATGGAAACAGTGGCTGATTTTGACCTAGATATTTCATATCATCCGTAATTCAAATTCCAAAACTGATTCCATTCCAGCAGCCCCGGTCAATACCATTCCAACCATGCGGTCGAGACCAATGACACGCTCAGGCGCGAGGACCCTTCAAGAAAAGTTCAATGAGGCTGTGGAAAATTTGATCGCTGACAAAGAGATTGATGAATTGACCGAAAGATTAACTCAAATGAATATTTGTAAGATCAAGAAACCTAGCCGGACCGGGCAAAACGAGTATCGGGACACAATCAAAGTCTATTGGGACGCGACTGACGACTATCAGAACGCAGCCGAAGACTATCGGAATGCAGCTAATGACCATCGGGACATGGACGAATGTCACCGAGACGTAATCGGTCTATGTCGAAACACAAGCGAGGATCATCGAAACGCGAGCACTAAGTGTCGGGCGCGAGAGACAAGTATCGAGACGCAGGTGTCAAAAGCCAAGACGTGAAAGCCAAGTATCAAGACGCGGACAATTATCATTGAGACGTGGATAATTCAAACCACGGTCAAGATTATCATCGGGATACAGCAATAAACGACCGAGATGCGACAGGGCCAAAATTCGGGCCAAATATCGACCGAGCCACGGAAGAGGAAACCACCGGGCTAAAGGACTCAAACATCGGGCTAACTCTCAAGACAACCCACCAACAGTCAACGACCAGCCTGACACGCACATCCAACGGGCCAAATCCAACTTCTATTGGACCAAAGGCAATTCTTCTCGGGCAAACCCAATATTCGCCGAGTAAAATATATTTCCATCAAATATATTCGACCGACCATCTCATGCACATGAAATGGACCGACCAAAGGATGCGCCTAATTCACACGAACTTGCTTTATTTACCATCACGTGTGCGAGCACCTAAGGCCACAAAACCGACCTAATACATCGATAATCACCACCATTCACGCCACGGTAAGTAAGGTAATCATTTCATTTGATTTATTCTCTTGACTAACGTTTGCTCTCTTTGATTTATTTTCTAAGGCAAGTGTTAGCCTTGTTTTATTTTATTTTGTACAGTAAGGCATTATGTTCACCACATTTTCATATTTAGAATCAATTTGTAATCTATTTCAAAGACCCCATGAAGGGCATAGCTGACGAACAATATATAAGTCCCACTGCAGCCTTGTATTCTTTACACCTTTTGATAATAAAAACTCGAACTTTCTTCTATAAGAAAATTCTTAAGCATTTTGTGCCTTAGATAAATCTAGAATTTCACATTGTCTTATCACGGCCTTCTTCATCAGACCGTGTGGCGACCATCACTTCCACCTTTCGCTCGTACCGA
This sequence comes from Sisymbrium altissimum, assembly GCA_900406495.1. Taxonomy (NCBI): domain Eukaryota; kingdom Viridiplantae; phylum Streptophyta; class Magnoliopsida; order Brassicales; family Brassicaceae; genus Sisymbrium; species Sisymbrium altissimum. Next base: position 27,392 of record OVBI01001447.1, on the reverse strand, counting down.
CCATCTTCTGATCAACCGGAAAGAGCCATACGGCCAGCCGAGTGATCCCATCGACCACCTTACTTCTCATCGACCATTCCTATCGAACTAACCCACAGAAGCCGTAAGGCCGGCGATAGTCTTCACTGACCATAAATCAAACCTCCGTTCCAGGGTTTGCATTAATCCGGGTAAGGCAAACCTGATTCCTGATGGGTTGAGATGCTAGAGAGTGGCTGCGGCTACTGAGCAAGATATGGAAGGATTGGTCCATTTTGTTGGGGTCAAAACCCACACCCCCAGAATTAACGCTCAAGATGTTCGAACATTGGGAAAAGTTCTATATCTGGACATTTCCGGAAAAGAACAAGCCGGACAGACAGCCCGGCCGTCCCACGTCCCGCATCTTGTTCCGAACCAGACGGAAAGCTTGGCCATCCAACGTCCCGCATCTCGTGATGAGCCGGACGGACCGCTCAGCCGTCCCACATCCCGTGTCTCGTGCCAAGCCGAACGGACGGCTTGGCCGTCCCACGTCCTTTGTGCCAAGCCAGATGGACGACTTGACCATCCTGTGTCCCGTGACCCGTGCCAAGCTAGACGGATGGATCGGCTGTCCGACGTCCCGCGTATCGCGTCGAGCCAGACGGGCAGCTTGGCTGTCCCACGTCCCACGTCTCGTGTCGAGCCGGACAGGCAGCTCGGCTGTCCCACGTCCTGCGTCTTGTGCCGAGCCAGATGGATGGCTCGGTTGGCCCATCTCCCGTGTCTCATGCTAAGCCATTTGGATGGCACGGCCGTCCCACGTCCCGTGTCCCGTGCCATGCCAGACGGATGGACGGTGTAATCATCGGGTATCCCGATCGACACGACTTAACTTTCTGCCAAAAACATAGCCGAGCCGGATGTAATTGTGCAGGTCTCTCCTTTGTCTTCAGAGGTTATTTCAAGGACTTATCAGAGTTCTCGTAGACTTCTCGTCGTGCTATGGAAAACATTGTGGCGTTTTATCTATCGAAAACGATAAAACACTAACTTAACACAAACCGAAGGAATTATCGAACCGGAGGCGAAGGAATTAATCGGGCCGAGCTGGTAGGAAGAGTATCATGAGCTTATAGAAGATTCTTGAAGATTAGGTGAAAATTGGTGGAAATTAAAAGAAGACTAGTACCCACATCGGAAATCAGATTATCTAGAACTAAAGTTTGTCTAGTATAAATACATATCGATCTTAACCGTTGTAAGGCATCATTGAACAGTCTTTCGACACTTAGCAATAAAAGAAATAAAATCTCTTTCCAACTTCTTATTTTCTTTTTTCTCTCTTCTGCCCTAGTTTTCCTTTTACGATATTTTCATTATTTTCGCTTTCTTTCCAAGATTCTCGGATTCTCACATTTCCTAAAATACGTTGAGGTGAATTTCGGTTCCCATAATTTGGCGCTAAAAAGAGGGGGTTACGAGAAAAGCTGCACTCGAAAAGCGAAATCCTAAGATCGAACCTCATCACAGCTGAAGGAGAAACTCCGATAAATCCAAATTTATCCGGATGTGGAGATCGAGAGGAGTAGACCGCAACCTTAATTACACAACTGCAATTCTCCCTCGAAACTCTTCATAAGAAGAACGAGGAGTAAAGAAAGCTCAACGAATCCTTGACACAGATGATGGAAAACCTTCGTAAGGAAGCACAGTCCAGTGCCAATCCCCTTCAAGGAAGGCGTCTCGACTTCGTAACCCTGATAGGTCAAAAAATCTTTATGGCGTGATCCGCGATGCAATACGGAACAAACTCCGTCGACGCGCAGGATCAATCCTACAATTTCACCCCCGATCCGACGATTTGGGAATACAACTCTCGCAAGTACCCTTACCAACACTCCACACACTGAGGGAAATCCTTCGACTAATGATCAACCTTATGTTGATCAGCCTGAGGGCGAAGAAAACCTCTCCGACCTTGAGAATGACCCGGCAGAAGAGAAACCCGCTATCTTGCAAGAGCGATAATTCGAAGCTCAGAGATCCCGAGAGGACAACCTCCAGGAAGCCATCTGGACAAGCGATATCGATGAATTGCGAAAAAGACTCGATCAAACTGAGATGAGGATGGTCAAATCTCAAGTCTATCGGATGACAAGCGCCGCACCAGAGATCAATCAAATTATCGAAGAATCTCAAAAGACTCCATTCACGATCGTATCCCCGCATACAAAATTTCCGATAAAGGGAAGGTGAAAATCTGACCCTACGACGGAAGTACCAATCCCGAAAGCCCACCTAACATCTTTTAGGATCGCTATGGGTCGTGCAAGGTTCAAGAAGGAAGAAGAAGACGCAGGTTTCTGCTTTTTGTTTGTCGAAAACCTATAGGGAACAGCCTTCGATTGGTTTTCAAAGCTTGAACGAAACTCCATAGATAGCTTCGCACAGCTTTCTGCAACATTTCTCAAACACTACTCGATGTACATGAACGAGGAACACCCGATGCTGATCTATGGGCGATATCTCAGGGACAGAACGAATCCCACAAATACTTCATGGAGCGATTCAAGGCAGTCGTTTCAAGAATCAACGGAGTTAGTGATAGAGCTGCACTCGAGGCACTAAAAAGATCGATGTGGTATGAGTCACGTTTCCGAGAGGAGATTACTCTCAATACCCCACCGACTATGAACGACGCTCTCCATCGAGCATCATGCTTCATCAAGCTGGAGGAAGACGTGAGGACGAACGCTCAGAAACATAGGATTAAACCGGTGACTCGAAGCACCACACCAGCTCCTACTACTCCCATAGGCAAGAAGGGAAGTTCATACGTGAACTTCGAAACGAAAGGTAGGGCTAATAACAATCAAGTCGGAGTAGGACCATCCCCAGGCGGACCACCTAAACCTCAGGGAGGTGCCAGACGAGGTAAAATCTGGGGAACACTTGGACATAAAATAGCCCAAATTACGATGAAAAGGACTTTTACGACCACCATAAAACCCACGGCCTTTCAACATTGAATTGTCGAACGCTGGAAACTAAACTGACCGCCAAGCTCTTAGTTGGGGAGCTCGGTGATGCCGCAAAAGATCTGGTGATGCAAGCTCACGAGAAAGAAGAAGAGGAAGAAACTGCCGAGGAACAACTCGGTCAGGCCCTAGAAGAGGACCTCACCCGGAGACTCCAAAATGTGGAAGGAGGAACGAACAATCGGCTGGGCGAATAACCGAAGGAAGATCTACATGATCATGGGCGGATCCCAATACTGCCGAGACACCGTCTTTTCCATCAAGGCATACCAGAGACAGGCGGAGATCAGCACGAAATGGCCGCAACCAACACCTCGCGAGAACTTCCAATTCACTTTTGACGAACAAGACGCAGCCGGGATCCAGCATCCACACAACGATCCGCTTGTGATCCAACTCGTGGTAAGTGATATCAACGTTGCTAGGGTCCTGATCGACACAAGGACTTCAGTCGATGTCATCTTCCGAGAGACTCTCCGAATATTGAACATCGATTTCTACGAAATCGAGCTAATACCAAAACCGCTGACAAGATTTTTGGGGGAAACCACCGTGACATTGGGCAAAATCTGACTCACTGTCTACGCAGGAGGAGTGACCAAGGTCGTCAACTTCCTAGTTGTTGACCATCCAACCATCTACAACGTAATCATGGGATCCCTTGGATAAATTCTATGCGAGCTATTCCCCCAACCTATCATCTTTTTCCAAAGTTCCCGAGTAAGTCCGGAATAAATAGAAATCAGAGAATCCCGAGTTTGCTTCCTAGCAGAACATAAACTCCAGAAATTAAAAATCAACGACGAGGTGAAACCTAAACGAAGGAAATCTAAAGACGTAAAGCAAATCCCTGTAGATGAAAGCTCCGAAAAAGAGCGTCCAAAAGAAGTTTCCGAAGAGGAGATATCTCAAGCCATACAGGAAGCTGGAAAGTCAAAAGCATCGGAGGATGCACCTGAGCAACCTCAAACTCAGGAGATGGAGACTTAATCTCCATCCAGACCCCGACAAACTAAGTTGAAGCAATCAGCTCGAGTTCGAAGGACAGCTTCCCCTTACCACTCATCGATCGATTGGTGGAATCCATCCTTGGTCACGATATCCTGACATTTATGGATGCCTTCCCAGGTTACAATAAGATCATGATGAATCAAGACGATCAGGAGAAGACATCCTTCATCACCGACCGTGGCATCTATTGTTACAGGGTCATGCCCTCCGGGTTGAAAAATGCCGCACTGCCTGTCAGCGTTTGGTGAACAAGATGTTTAACGAGCATCTCGGTAATATCATGAAAGTCTACCTAGACGACATGCTCCTTGAATCCCTACACAGAAGTGAGCACATCACATATTTGGAATGGTGTTTCAGCATTCTGAACTCCTGTGGCATGAAGTTGAACTCTGCCAAGTACATGTTCGTGGTCCCCTCCGGATAATTCTTCGGCTACATCATCATGAAATTCGGGATTAAAGCGAATCCAAGACAAGTCAATGCTTTCCTAACAATACCATCGCCAAAAAACATCAAGGAGGTCCAGCAACTCACCGGACGGACCGCAACCTTGAATCGGTTCATTTCAAGGTCAACTGATAAGTTTCTACCACTTCATCAGATACTGAAAGGTAACAAGAATTTTAAATGGGAGGTAGAGTGCGAGGAAGCGTTCGGTCAACTCAAAACATATATTTCAACGCCACCGATCCTTTCTAAACCAGAAGTAGAAGAAAAGATGTACATCTACGTATCAGTATCTGCCCATGCAGTAAGTGGAGTCATCGTGCGAGAAGACCGCGGTGAGCAGAGGCCAATCTACTACGTGGGAAAGACGCTCACCGACCCGGAACTCGTTTCCCGATGATGGAGAAATTCGCAATGGCAGTATTGACCTCTGCTTATAAGTTATGTCTCTACTTTCAATCTCACCCCGTTGAAGTACTAACAACTCAACCACTGTGAATAGTCCTCCATGAACTAGGTCAGTCTGGGCGCCTAGCTAAATTGTCCATCGAGTTCAGTGAGTAAGATATCGAGTACAAGAACCGCACAAGTATGAAAAGCGCAAGTTCTTGCAGACATCCTTACCGAGCTACCCATCATAACAGAAAGCTGCAACGGAAGTAACAAGGTCTGAAGATTGTACGTTGATGGATCTTCGTCCAAGCACGGATCCGGAATCGGAATTCGTTTCAAGACTCCCATGTCCGAGATTCTCGAATAGTCTTTTTGACTACTCTTCCCCGCATCAAACAATAAAGCCGTGTATGAGGCCTTTCTCGCTGGCCTCTACCTCGCACTCGCCATTGGTGCAGAGGAAATTATTGTGTAGTGTGATTCCCAGCTGGTAGTAAACCAGTTCCATGAGGATTACGAGGCTAATGACCCAAAGATGGAGGCCTACCTCGACCTGGTCAAGGAGTTAGTGTCACACTTCAAAACTCTCGACCTTGTGTGCATCCCGCAAGGAGAGAACACTTCGGCCGATGTGTTATCGGCTCTTGCCTCTACATCAGATCCAAACCTTAAGTGCATCATGCCGGTTGAATTCATCACCAAACCGAGCATCACCATTAATTTCAAGGTCTAGCTATCACGCGCTCCGAAGCACGCAAGGAGGTCGAACAAGGCCAGCCTCTAGCAACACTCCCAAAAGGCAACAAACAGGTCACCTCGGAAAGTGACGCCTCTCCCACAGAAAATTCACCCAAAACAGCAAACGATGAGGACGAAATAGAGCTGGTCCAACCACCAGAACCCAAGCTAAGGGAGTTCTCATATCCCAAAAATATTTCTCTTGATGATTGGGCAGCTGATTACAGGGACCCCATAAAGAATTTTACTCAAATTGGCACACCTCCCTTCTGAAAAATGGCCGTCCGCAAGTTAAGAATCACCAGCGCAAAATATTATTCGATTAAAGGATTCCTATATAGAAGAGGGATAAGAGACTATTATTTACTTTGTATATATGGGCCCGAGATAGAGATTGTGATAAACAAAAGACCTCAGAAATTCTGCAGGATCAACTCGTCAGGACGAGCCATTACTTTCAAAATCAAACAGCAAAGATACTTCTGGCCAACCATGATAACGGATTGTGTCCATTACGCCTGACGTTGCTAGAAGTGCCAAATCCACGATCCCTTCATCCACCAAACTTCAAAATTCCTATCTTCCATATCATCGCTTTACCCGTTCATACGGTGGTCTATGGACATAGTCAGACCATTACATCANGGGGGGGGGGGGGGGGTACAGTATTTGTTCGTCTTAACCGACTATTTCTCAAAGTGGATTAAATATTCTAGCATAATCTAGCATCAAGGACTCTTTCGGTATTCCTATGGAAGAATATCATTTACTGGTATGGGGTCTTATATGTGATCGTCACAACCCTCAGTTCATCTCCTATGGGGGATTAATGTAAGCTAATCTACACCCATGTATCCTCAAGGAGATGAATAGGCAGAAGCTACGAAGAAGACTATTCTAAACATTCTTAAAAAGCGTTTAAAGCAAAAAAAAACAAGTATGGTACGATGAACTCTAATCATATGGGCTTATCACACCTCACATCACCGTGCCACTGGAGATATCCCATTTTCTCTCATGTATAGAGTTAATCTGTTGTCCCATCCGAACTAAAATTCCGGGACTTTGATGAACCGAGGCACCCTTGCACAAGACATGTAACTCCACCATGATGGAAGATGTGCTCGATAAAATTAAGGAACGACGAGATCGAGCTCTCATCCAGCTTTAAAACTATCAACAAACAACAGCCAAGTATTATAACTCCAAGTTAATGAGCTAGCCTTTGTGTGTAGGTGACCTCGTTCTAAGACGTGTTTTTTGGTAACACTAAAGAAGAAGGGGATGGGAAGCTCAGAATCAATTGATTTGGAGATCCTAACCTACCCCCTCTGTAAAAGCAACATCGTCATCACCAAAGGAGACATGCTTTGTGCTGCCACTTAAAAAAAAACATTTATTTCCTCGGTTTTTTATTTTCAGTTCTTATTATTCTTGCACTCTATGCTCGTAAGAGATTGAACCATTTTACTTTAGTGTGATTTTAGTTTTTATTTACTTGCAATTTATTTTACTGCATTTTTAGTTTTGTTTTTTTTCTTTTCTCCTTCTCATGAAAAGATCTTTTGTCCTTTTGGACCATGAGTTTTTTTTCATGAGTAGCGAGTAGTCATTTTGAGAGATCTTCGATGGGTTGAAGCGAAAGGAGGTTCCTTTAGGTCATTTGACTCGGTTTCGAGCATAACCTCAAGATTCTTCTTTTCTTGTTTCTCTTAAGGCTTGGTTAGACTTGATCACCCAAAGCAAAGTCCCTAGACATCCCTGACAGAGGACCATTCCATGCGAGTGGCTGAACTACTCGAAAGAGGTGAAGCCTTCTATACCTAGGATACTAGCTGTTCAAGAGTTTCATGGTTGCAAAAATGGAATGGGTGTAAATCTTTAGTCTTTTGCACCACTACTATGAAAAATTTAGCTTTGATGGCTCTAGTCTCAAAGGGTTTTGCTCACTAGCATGAGACTACCTTGATAAGACCTTTTCTACTAAAGAATCATCTCCAAACCTCTTCATGGTTCGTTGAGTTAACAACCGAGTGCTGAAGAGAACCTAAGGACCTTCAATCCTTCATGACACTCATTAAGACTCTGTTTTTAGTTATAAAGTTTCCACCTTTGCCATTATAATCTTACTTTAGCTTAATTTATGCTGTCTACTTCTTATTCTCTTGTTATCTTTATTGCTTATTACTTTACTACTCGCTTCTTTCTTTTAAGTTATTTTTCCCTGAGTGACACAATGTTTCTCCCTTTTATTTCTTGCAATTTTTTGTTACTCTTTCCTCTTTCTTTTGGTCCAGCGAGACTTGTATTGCTGTCCTAAACCGTCTTGTTGCAATTTCCGATTTTTCTTCGATATAGGCCTAACTATACTAGAATCTGAAATAGTAGGGTATTGATCCAGTGGAGTCCGCTAATCACCTTGGTTAAAATCATAACACTGAGCCATGGGCCAAGAATAAACCTGTTTTGTAGGAAACTTCTTTTTTAAAAAAAAATATAAACTTAAATCTAATCAATCTAAATACCTATAAATCTTTGTTTTGGTCTCTTGTTTCAACACAACTCCCAAAAATAACATAATTACGATCTAAAATACTATATTATATATTAATTATTTATTTTGGATTGATAGAGCTTCTAAAGAAAAGCTCTCAACGTCTACTTCGATAAGAAACTATAATGCCTCAAGCGTTTTTATCAGTGAGTTCACATGTTCTCTCACTAGGGTTCACCCCATTTCGACGGTCGGAATGTTAACCGAGATTTAGAAGTCATGATATATTATTCCTACAATCACCATATGACCATTTCCCGTGTTTTTTCCTCACTCACACGGTATAGCAAATGACTTCCCGGTAGGCTACCCATCATTTGATTACTCCAATTCAAGCACGCTTAACCCTAGAGTTTTTTTTTTTTTGATGTGCAGTAGAAAAGGTAAGTGCACTTTGGTGACATAGGTAGCTAAATCAATTTCTTTTAACCTCTTTACAAATGTTTCCATATAACATAAATCAGAATGTTACAATTTTACCCCACTCAAAGAGCGCAATGTCCTCGTTGAAACCCAATACTAATTCTTAACCGCCTCCCAGGGCTTCACAGGTCAGCACTGGGATGGCAAATCGGTTCTGATACCACTTATAATGCCATGACTGCTCCTACCATTGGGCCTACATGTCCTTTCACTAGGACCATGGGCCAGCCCACCTATGCCCGACGGTCAGAACACGGGAGATTTGAAAATCATGATATACTGTCCCTGCAATCACTACATGACCGCTCCCCATGTTTTGTCCTCACTAACACGGTACCACGAATGACTTTAACTACTCCAACTCAAGAACACTTAACCTCGGAGTTTTCTGTGGATGTGCAACCGAAAAGGTAGGTGCACTTTGGTGATGTAGATACCTAATCAATTTTTTTAATATCTCTACAAAAATTTTCATATAATAGAAATTGAGATATTATAGAAACTTTCTCAAAACTTTATCTTTTTAATTCAGTTGCTTTTTCATATTTTTTCTGTCATAGTTTTTGTGTTCTCTGCTCTTTTTCAGTAAGTTTCTATGCTAGATTGAAGGAGATTAGTTATATATTACATATTTGCTTTCTGATTGTTTAAAGGTTTTTTTCATATGATCTTCATCTTTACTTTTCTCAATGCATGTGATGATGGCTTTGCCGCACATTTAGTAATCCGATCTTAGAAAATTAGCATCTTGAAAGTGCTGCACCCAATTGCCTGAAAAAGCATTTCATAAACGTCTAAACCGATAAAGGCCAAAGTTAAATAGTTTAGTTAACATTATTAGAATGTCGTCAACTCATGTTTGTTTACATCGTACAATCACCAACAAAAACTTATTATATTGATTTGTTAAGAATAGTAATTGAAGCCACAAAGGTGGAAAGATTATACTTTTTATGTACTCTAGATTCATAGATAATATAAGCATATCATTTATCAAACCATTGCATATTCTTGTGATTATTATGAAAACCTAACGATTTCTCTAATTGAATTTAACTAGTAATTAACCCGCGTTTGCGCACAGCAGGGTATTTTTTGTATTTTTATAATTTAGTTTGAAAAAATTTGGTTTGATTTGTTTTTTCTTTGTCATAATTAAATTTTATTACATAGGATGATGATATAATTTTAGTGAATTATAAGTTTATTTATTAATGTCCGCATATTAATTTTATGAATTGAGTTTTCGATTATCTTGCGTATGAATATACATTCGGTTATTCAGTTTAATTCAGTTAAGGTTATTCTTTCTTCTGCGAAGAAGAATATTATTTTGTATTTTTATTATAACTGTAAATTAAATTCTACTATAAATTAGTTTATGATTCTAAAGAATTGTTTTGTTAGTTATATTTTTATTTTTTCAATTTTTTTTTTAATATTGCAGAGATTTTAAATTTTAAACAATGATAGTTAATAATAATTTGTTTAGCTAGTAAAAAAAAGTTTCATTTTTTATTAAAGTTTTGAGTCATAAACAATATATAAAACAAAAATAAATTTCTATATAATAATAATATATTTAGGAGTAATATCTTTTTCCTAAAATTTTGGTAATTAATATCTTGTTTTGAATTATTGTCATATCTCAGTATTTTGGTAATTAAGATGATTAAGGAAAATAATTATGGATTGTTAGTAACAAATTAATATTACTGTAGAGATAAACATAAATCTATGACCAAACAGATTTCAATGGCCTAGATTGTAAATAATAAGGTTTTTTTAAAGTATTTTTAAAAATAAACTTCTTAAATAATATTATAGAGATCCTACTTTTATTTCGGTGCTATTTATTTATTTCTTCCTCACCATGGATTCCATATTTCTCTGTTCTAGCTTAATTTTTCTCCTTATGTTTTGTAGTGAGTCTTTAATTCCTTGTCTATTTGATCCCATCCATATTATTGGTTGTGCATCTACAACTAGGATTAGTTAGATAATAACAGAATCAACATCAAGTTTTTTGGCGTTGCTTTATGGGAGTTTAAAGTATTACTTGAAAATTGTGTTAGGTGTTTTAGATGTATATATCAAACCTTTAATATGTCGTGTAGACATCTATCAGTTTGTTACATATTTTCACCATTATCTGGAAACTTATTTTTTAACACAAGGTTATATTAAATTCTGAACCACATAGGCTCTGATGGATATAACCGGAAGCCAACTCCACGGTGAGACAAAAAAACAAACGATAATACAGTAAAGCAAATAATAGAGATGTTAAAGGGTGAGGCTTGCTCGGGATCACGAAGAAAACCACGAAGAAATTTCATTTGAACCCCTAAAACAGTTGCTCCAAAGAGCATCTTATAGTCGGATTATGAACCAACGTTGAAACACCCACACAAGAGGGTTGGAGAACGGGCTGAAAACATGGTTTTGGTGAAAAGTAGCTTGCCTTGACTGATATGAGTTTCCGTGGACTGGTGGCCGCCAAGAGCAATTTTAAAAAGACTCCAAAACCATAGGTAACAGCAGAAGAAGAATGCCTTAATTGCCTAAATTTGGAACTAAAGATCATAGGATAAACCATGGACTAAACACAGCTTGGATTGGGGAGAGAGGCCAGGAGAGCTTCAGAACTGAGAACGATTTTGAGAATCAACCATGCTTTTAAAAAAACACTCCCAAAGGAAGGAGTTTCTTTGCACACACCAAAATTGAACTGAGTAGACTTTGTAGATTGGGCCTTTGTAAATGACAATCGTGAGTGGTGAGGAGTTGTGAGTTGGATAAAGGAGGAAGATGTTTGTTACTTAAAGTTTGGTATAAATTTTGCGGGGCTGAGAATTTGGTCATAGTCCACTAAAGAAATAAAAGTCCAGGCCCATGTTGGAGAGGCAGATCCACAGACCCATACAGGAGCACGGTCACTGGAGATAAGATTTTTTCTGGGAAAATCAGTCAAAGGCGGAGAGGGTCTTAACAACCCAGATTTGGAACTAGAGTTCATAAGGTAATTCATGGCCGGAAGCTTGACTGGTAGGGGGTAAGGTCGAATGAGTGGAGCTAAGTATCTTGTGCACTGAAACCAATATTTTCGGGAAAGCTCTCTGAACTAACGAGGTTGAACTTGAACAGGCGGAGAGGGGGAAAGTTCCTCTGAAGGAAGAGTTTATGCACAGAAGCTAAGATCAACGAGGTATTGTGAAGAGAGGCGAAACACGGATGAGATGCTCACGTCTGAGATGCCCACAGCTGGGATCTGGAAGATTCAATGACTCAGGTGGAGGAGAATTTGCGTTGGGAGCAGCCAGAGTTAGGGGTGGAGAGACGATAACTTTGGTTTCCTTTGGACAGTAAGGAGGGGTGAATGGTTGTGAGAAAGTTGCAACGGAAAAGGACAGTGAGGGGAGCAACAAAGAAGCCAGAGAAGATAATAAAACCAAAAAAGTAAGCGCAAGTGAAGGAAGGGGCGACGCTGATGGGCCTTTTCTCCACCGGCATCGAAAACAAAATCTGGATAATCCTGTCAGAGAAAAAGAATATTCTTCTTCATAAAATTGTGCTGAGTATATATATGTAATTTCAATTATCTGATAACCTAACGCTTTTTTTATTGAGTAATGATATCATCTGCTTATTAACGGCAACATATTGCTTATTCTATATTGATTTTTTTTATTTTCATTTGATGATTTATTTTTATTTTTTATAGTGTCCCTAATTCTTTCTGCATTCAATTTTCACTATACTAATTGGTGTTTGTTATGCGTTTTCAATTAAGACTAATTGGATGAAAACTTAACACACATCGAAACTCAGGATAATCATAGACAAAAATGCAACAAAATAAGATATATAATTGGGAGATTTGCTATAATAACCCTATAAATATTATAAAAAGTCACACTAACCTATTAAAACTTTTAAAATATAAATTCTAATATTATCCTTGTAGACTTTTATTTATATTTAGAAGACTTTAAATTATATTTGGCAAACTTAAATTTTATTCTGTAAACTTCAAAATCTATTTGGTAGACTTATGTGTAGTCTACAAAAATTTAGTAGATTTACAACAAGACTACACATTTAGTCAGTATTCTGCATATATTTGGCAGATTTACCTTTATATTTGGTAGATTTGAGAATTCTATTTGGTAGACTTATCTTTAATTTACATACATTTGGCAAACTAATGTCTTGTATCCATATTTTTGGCAGACATAAAAAAATTTATTCAACAGATCTATGTTTCATTCAGACATTCGTAAACTTGCGTCATGTCTACACATTTTTGATAAATTACAAAAGTATAACTAGTAGACTTATATTTAGTTTACACAATTTTGGCAGACTTCAAAAGTTGATCCAACAAAAATAATTTTTAATCTGTATATACTTAGAAGACTTTCTTCAGGTACGTAAACTTCAAAAATTTATTCAACAGCTTTATGTATAGTTTGCAAAAAGTTTGATGAACTCAACTAAAATCTGCATATTTTTACAGATTCATATTTAATTCACGCATTGTTGTATACATAAAAATTCTATTAGACAGATTCATCTTTAATCTTCATACATTTTGTATACTTTAATAAAATCTACGAGTTTTGGCAAACTTTTAAATTTTATTTAACACTTAAAATTACAATAATATCTAAATTTTTTAATTATAAATTATAATTTTTAAGATTACAATAAAATATAAATAATTATATATTATATTCAGAAATATAAAGTTTTAAGTATATAAAATATAAATTTATATAAATTTATTTAAATTTATTCATATATATTACATAAAATATAATTATATTTTTATTTGTTAATTTTCAGAATTAAATAATTTTTTATAATTTCAGTTTTTCTCTTTTTTAAAAAATAATATTTTATTTAATTATAATTTCTGCTTAAATTAATTTTTATTTTTAAAAACGGTTTTTAATTTAAAAATTAATATTCATTTTAGCACAAAGTTTTCTTTTTATGTTATAGTTAAAAGTTTTTTAATTTTTGTTTGTTTATGTCTATGTAGATAAAAAAAATATAATTAAATTAGAAAATACTTTTAGGATACTTCTAGTAATAAACTTTATTAGAAAAGACAATACTATTAATTTTAAAGACACTTGCAAAACTAGACTCCAAATTTGAGTCAATTGCAAAAATAACCACCATTCTCTCTCTTTCCAATATTTGCCATTTTCTTTCATTCCCACCATCATATTCTTAAAGTATTAACAAAAATGCCATTACTTCAGATTTAATTTTATTTTAGGCGAAAATAATAATTACATTGATATCCTCATCTCCTTCACTTATTTACGATTGTGCCACCACCATCAATGTTTCACCCACCATTGCCAACCAAATTTGAAGCTCTAAATGCTTCAACCACTTGAATTTGTGATACTAAATCACATACAATCCTCTCACAACTTCATTTTCTTCCTTCTCCTCTCCTATTTCATCCATAAAATTTCATATTTTTCCTTCTACACATATGAAAAGCTTCAATCTTGTGATCTTTTATTATTCTTCGGTGGTGCTTAAACACTGACTGGGTTACTTCGGTGGTGACTAAAGACGACGTTCTGGGTGCTCTACGAAGCGAAACAGCCACGTATAAGGTAGATTTTCAGTAAATCTCATGAATTTCATATCTGTTCCGCGAATGTAGACTTCCTCTGTCAGTTTACCATTGTAGTCAACCAGTGAAGTCTTCAATGTGGTTAGTTTTGCAATTGAAATATTTCTCGACTTTCGTGCCGTAGACGGAAAATTAAGTTTGCCGAATTTCCTTTGTTAACAAAAAAATAGGGAGTAGACTTCATTATAATCCTCCAACGCAGACTTTGTTTGACGTCTACTGGGGTCTATTTTTGCAATTGACCAAAATATTGACTTTTGGAAATGACTTCAATATGAAGTCTTCTTTCTGGTCAACCATTGACTTTCGTAGTAGACTTCAGATGAAGTCTACTTTGACTATATTTGCAACTGACCAAAATGTTAAAACATTGACCACCATTTTTTGAATTTAATTAATTAGTAGACTTTGAAACGAAGTCTGCTAGTTAATTTAATTAAATTTTGGTCAATTGCAAAACTAGACCCCAGTAGACTTCAAACAAGGTCTACACACCGCAGACTTCGTTTGAAGTCTACTTTTGAAAAGTCAAACTTGGTCAATTGCAAAACTAACCACCAAAAAGTCTTATAACCTACGTAAACTTCAAACTGAAGTCTACTGCTTCGCGTAGATATTAATATGAAGTCTATTACTGATCTTGAAGTCTACCCTAAAGTCAATGGTTTGGTCAATTGCAAAAATCGCCAAAGTAGACCGCAAATGAAGTTATCAAGTTGGACTTCCCCGGGAAGTCTATAACCTGAATTTGGTTTTAATTGCAAAAGTAACCACCTATTAACAAAGGCAGACTTCTTTGGAAGTCTACTATGGTAGTAGACTTCAAAAGAAGTCTCCCTTTGTTAAATTGTAATTGCAAAACTAGACCCCAGAATAGACTTCGTATATATGTCTACTAGGTAGACAGATATCGATGTTTACGCGTTGGACTTCCGTGTGAAGTCCGCAGAATTTAAAAATACGTTTATAGCAAATGTATAAATAATTTTGAAGATTTTCTTTGAGTTGTATTTGGTATAGGTTATATACTACCCGGTGTATGATTTTGACATGATAATATATTATACATGAGGAAAAATCAAGTTTTTGGTTTTCTTAGGCAGTTACCTCATCGAATGTAGACTTATTTATGAAGGCAACCTGTTATAGTTTACACTGAAGTCTTTATAATTGAAAAATGCATTTATTGACAATTTATTAAGAATTTTGCAGATTTTCTTGATCTTGTGTTCTATATAGGTTATGTACTTATATATGTATGATTTTGACATGATTATATATTATACATAAAGAGAAATCAAGTTTTTAGTTTTCTAAGACAGTTTGGTCATCGATTGTTACTTACTTATGAAATCCACCAGTTATAGTTTGGAGTGAAGTTTTTTTTCTCACTTAGATATTTCACAGAAAATGGTTCAAATACATGTTTAAGACTCATATGGCAAGTCTACCTGATTTTTACATCATCTTTCTAGATCACACAACTTAATTTTTACATCATTTTTTTAGATATAGATTAAACACTAGAATTTTTTTATAGATTCAACACTTAGTATTTTTTATAGATTCAACACTTGATTTTTTTTGTTTTTTTTTTGTATTTTTTTATATTTTTCATGTATTTTACATGTTAAAATGACCATATATTCTTTTGAGTTGGAAACAATCTTCCCAAATTACACATCTTTAAGTTTACTTACTTTTTGGATGAATTTTTTCATATTTTGTTTCATTAGATATATTAAACTGACTTTGTATGAAGAATTTACAAATTTATTTGTTCTTTGGTTTTGTTCTAAATTATAAAATATATACTTAAGTGTTTAATTCTGTTGAAAACTTCAAAAGTGACAATTGTATATTTTGTACATTATGTACATAATATCTTAAGAGTAAGACACAAAACAAGAGCAATACACAAAGCAAAAACAGATTAGCAAAAGCAATTTCTGTAGCCAATAACAAACATAATACAAATTGTCAAGTATCACAAAAGTATCATAATCAGTTGACAAACAAAAGTTTAAACCTGAAAAGTGAGAATATAATCAAAAGTTCAAACTAAAACAAAAGATTTCAACTGCTGTATAAGAATCAATAAATGTGCTTTGGAGTCACTACTTATTTCTCAGTGAACGGCAAATGACGACCTGAAATAAAACTGATAAATTGATAACGTAAGATGCCTGAAAGCTAAGTGATGTTGAAAGAGAAGACATGAGGCGGAGATTAATACCAGACGGATGAGTCGATCTGAATAAAACACAAAGTCATGCATATTTCTTTGAGGGAAGCACAAAATCAACAGCAACGTGATTATCACCTTCTCGAGGAATGATCACGTCAGCATATTTCTTTGAGGGAAGCACAAAGTTATCCAATGCCGGCTTTAGTATACTGTAGGTGAACATAACAACCTCATACAGCATTAGTTGAGAACAAGGGAAATCAGAAATTAAGCAGAAAGAGATAAATGACATTCATGAGATGCTTTCACGAAGAGAAAGCAAGTGTAAAAGGGATGAGAAACAAGATCCAAAAACAACACAGACTCCAAGAACGATAACAGTGTAACATAATCACATATCATCGGAAACTAGCTTCTCAGATCCAATCTCGAGCTTAACACCATCATCTCTATAATTGAAAGACCTAAAATCTGAATATTTACAGTTTCTAAATCATAGAATCTGAGTATTTACCCCAAAGAAACGCAATCTCTCTAGCCTGTATAAAGAGATGATTAAAAACAAGAGATCAAATTACCTCTATCAACGATGATGGGGTCACAGAAGTAACCACGAACGAGGCATCTAAACACAGCTTCCCTGATCTCAGGAATAATAGAGCTACTCTGAACTATCATTCCTTTTCAAGAGATCATCTTTTCGATATCTGACCAAACGGAAAACACAAACTAAGCAAATCCACTACAGAAACTAACAAAACCAAAAAAACTATGAAAAAAAAAACTAACAGAAGGATTGAGATTTCTTATGGAGGTCGAAGTCTCATGGTATCGTCGCCGCCGTCTTCTTCACCGTTTTCGGAAGAGGGATGTGCTTCGTCGGTAAAGGATGGTGTTTGAGGCTCCGAGGCGTGAAGGCTGTGGTGAAGGAGTGGCGAATTGCGTGTGGAGGAGCGGAGAAGCGATTGCTTCGTCGAGGTAGAGGAACGGACGAGCATAGATCTGAATGGCGGAGTCTTCGTCTTCCCATCCTCGCAGCTCTCTCGTCGGAAACAAAAAAAAAAAAAAAAAAANAAAAAAAAAAAAAAAAAAATTCAAACGAAGCTTTACCAAATCCGGGAGAAATCATTAAATCCGGGAGAAAAGCTTTACCAAACTCAATAATCAAACGAAAATACAGTCATTAAATCTTCAATTTAGCATCAACATTTCTGACAAAACAAATAGTGAGAAGGAAGAGAGAAACACCTCAAAAGTTTGGAGCGCCGTTTTAGAATTTTTTTTTTCTTGTTTTGCTATAAATTAGGGTTTCAGTCTATTATATATGAGGTTAAAATGTTTGGTTAAGTTAATAAACCGGATAACTATTTCGGTTTTCTTCATCAATTATAGTTAAATATGGTTAAATTATAATCTAGAAAAAAAAATTAATTTTCTGTATATCTTTATATAAGAGGAAGAGCTTTCTCCATTTGAGTGAAAAGTGGCAACACATATTAATATATATTTATAATTTTTATTTAATTTATAATTAACTATTTAAAATCATAAAAACATAAAGATAAAAAAATTAAAAGAAAATAAATCTAAACTTAATAAAAAATATTATGAATATATAAAATATATATACATATCAATATTTAAAAAAATATTTTTTTATTAGTTTAATGTAATTAATAAAAATNTTTTTTTATTAGTTTAATGTAATTAATAAAAATAATTCAATAAAATTATAAAATATAAGATGTAATCAATAAATAATTAAATATATACGTTATATATTAAAAAATTAGAATTTTAAAACTATAAAATAAAAAAATATAATTGGTAAATAAATGAATATATAACTAATTATCAAAATTAA
>OVBI01001446.1:0-34283 GCA_900406495.1 Sisymbrium altissimum | reverse complement strand
TTACTAAACCAATGCAGTTATAATTGTAATTAAATATTATTGTAACATAATTTTGATAATTAGGAAATAATAAATATTAGAAGATAATGCAAGATTATGTTTGGTTTAATCTTATTAAGGTTAGAATAAAATCTGTTACCAAACAAAAGTAATGGCATTGTATGTAAATAACAAACTTTTTTCAAGTATTTTTATAAATGTACTTTGCAAATAATAATAGTAAGATAAATCATAAACTTAATAACATATAAAAGTTGAGTTATAAGATTTAGCAAATGTAATTTACCCCTTTAGTTTTAAGTAACGTTGAAATATCAATTAAAAAAAAAATCCTGAGAATGTAATTAAAAGTCCTCGCAATTAACATCAGTGGCCAACACATTATTACCATCAAGAAATTCGATCTTACGTGGATTAATACTAGTTATACTTAGAAGGGCTTTTCGGGTCATTTACGTTTCTTCCCAGAACTACTGCGTCTTACCTAAATTTCATTTATTGAAACCATTTCTAACACACACAAAAATAGCATCGGTCATTTTCGTAAAACAAATTTGAAAAATGATAGAAGTGAAAGAGGTGAAGCGTATTGTTATTTTATTAAGTTCACGAAAAGCGGTAGAGAAATAAGAGCGGTTTGGCTTGTGAACTCTGAAAGTCATCTACTCTTTAATGGACCAAAAGGCAGAGAGGTGTGATACACGTGTGTAGCCTCATTATTTCTTACTTTTTGTGGTCTCATTATAATTATAATTATAATTGAGAGGAAGGTAGTAGGCCAGTGGCGTAACACAGACTGCTTCCATCTCACCCATCCTGGCTTCGATTCCAGGCAATAGCAGATATTTCATTAGTATTAGTAAATTGAGCTAATGGGCCGATTCGTTGTGGCCCAGATTGCCGACAAAAAAAAGAAAAAAAAAATTATAGTTATAATTATTTATTACGTAAACAAGAGATGAAAAAAAAGAAAAATACTGTATAAGATATTATATATATGCAATAATCATTTTTAAGGCAAAATAATGATTCATTCGACTCAATCTCGGTAATTAATCCGGTTGAACTTGAATGTGTTTTTCAATCAAAGAGAAGGTTCTCTACTTTTTTTTTTGTCCAAAAAGTTCTCTAATTTAGATTAAAAAAAATATGATCTAGAAAATTTTGTTATGTATTTATGGCAAGACCAACATTATTAAAAGGTTCCAAACTACAATCTCTAAAAATATAAATATAACTAAAAATATTATATAATATTTTTTATTAAAAATAAGTCTTTATTTTTAGAACACTCAAATAAAATCTCTAAACATTCAAATAAAGTCTATATATTTAGAGATTTTGTTTAAATGTTCTAAGAATAAAAAGACCTATTTTTAATAAAAAATATTATATGATATTTTTAATTATATTTATGTTTTTAGAGATTGTGCCAATGTGGTTTAGAATCCAATAATCTTGTTCTAATAGCACTTTTATCGCTGATATGTGGTGTTGGTTTTGAAATTAAAAATAAATGAAAAAGAAATAAAAAGAAGAGAGAAGTGAGAAATTTTTGTAAAAGTATCTACCATGAGATATTTTTATAATCTCTGTTTCTATATGTCTAATTTTAATTGATTTAATTTTTATTTATAATTTAATTATAATAATATAATTTAGCATATTATAAATAGTATTATTATATTGTTAAACATACTCACATGAGTATCTGATGCTCTAACAATACTGTACGGGTGATAATGTGACTGTATCAGAAATTGGGAATCGTTGACCACAAAAAATAGAATAATTATTATCTCAGTTAAATAAAGTCGACCCAAAAGAATGAAGCCCCAAACCAATGTTTCATCGGGCTACTCTAAAGGGTCGGCCCATGCCCCAAACCAATGTTTCATCAGAGTTGGTGATGGTTGCTCTTTTGTGACTTCTCATTCTCAATANCCCCCCCCCCCCCCCCCATAGTATATCATACAATATCAGCCTCCCTTAACCGACACTGTTTGGTATTAATCTCGCTTAACAATGTTTCATAATTCAGTTTGAGAAAGATATTTTGTACGAATAGCCATGGATATAGATTTGTAGGTACGAACGTTTTCCCATATTTACGTGTGTATATAATATAATTCACCTTACTTTTGATATTAACATGATTCTCCAATTCCGGTTTCTATACCAGGCACCGAACTTCTTAGGTAAAATTTTTCACGCCGTAATGACGATCACAACACCAGTATGATAATCTATATGTCTAATAGAAACCTTCAACAACGAATTAAGGCAATCGACTAGGTTTCATATATAACAGCAGCATCAACTGTCTACTTTTGATATACTGAACTTTGTAGAGTACTAATTGAGGTAGTTTAGGAACTTCAGTTCGAGACTGGTGTGGAAACATACCAGAAACGAAGACGATCAAGAAATGGGTATTGACCAGGTTTATTATTTCTTGAAGTTCCCAGTCTAGAACGAAAAATTGGAGGACCATAACCAAACAGGCAAACTCGCACCTCATGTCTCAAGAAGGAGGTGAGTTTAAAGAAAACATTAGCAACTTGTGTCTTGACGAACAGGAAGATCAATACGAACACAACGGCAACAACTCTGTGCAACTCCGTTTATCGGAAGAGAATAAGAAAATGATAGGGGGAACAAGAATGTTATGACAAAGGAGGTGAAGAGCAAGAGAGGAGGAGAGCTATAGAACAAACAAGACCAGAGAAGAAGTGAAAATCCAACGAATGAATCATATATATTACAGTCGAGAGGAACCGTAGGAGGCAAATGAATGATCATCTTCGTGTCCTCAGGTCTCACATGACTAGATCTTTCGGTTAAAGGGTATGATATTCATAAATCAAACTCTCTCGTATGTATACATTCAAGTTATCCTTATTTAAATACAACTAAGACCGTCTAAAAAATAATATCTAAACCAAGATAAATTTTATGTATAGAATAGGAAGGCCAAGCGTACATAGGAGGAGCAATAGAGTTTGTGACTTGTGAGAGAGCTCGAGCAACTACTACAGTACACAACTACATATTAAGATATAACAGTGGCGGACCTAGGAAAAGTTTTAACCCGGTTCAAAAATTAGTATAAGGGTTATTAAAGGAATCGAACCTGGGTTTGGAGGGTTCAACAAGCTAAATTTACCAACTATACTAATGACTTTCCATCAGTTTTACATACAATTTAACTTAAATAACGATTTATGTGGGTCCGCCCCTTTAGATATTTCTACTCTTGAAAAAACTTAAGGGGCTTCACATGCTCCGAAAATTACTACTATTGACTCCTTTGGTTATATTTCTAGTCTTTTCCCCCTAGTCTAAACTCTAAAGTGTATAGAACACTACACGGTTTAGAGTCTAAGATCAATTTAATTCCTGAAATATATTATCGATCTTACAGAGTAATTAATCTTTTAAGGTGACATCATGATTTCTGAGAGACAAATTTACCCTTCTGCGAAATGGAACTTCAGATTCCGATAGCTAGGGTTTCGATTTTAATTGCAAGGTTTTTTTGAAACAAAGTCTCTGACTCGATCGTTGGGGATCAAAAATCGATTTAAAATACGCACATATCCTCTAGTTAATTATAATATCATGGAGGATCATATGTATATAGATAGAGTCGTCTACTACTAGTCTATGACTAATTCCAAATTTCTTACCAGTCTAATTAATATAATTTCTATAAATTAAAACAAACACTATGTTTTTAATGATAATTTCTAAATGAACATAGAGTGTGGACCACTAACTTCACAGTTACCAAAATTATAAATATTACAACTTCTTTTTTCTGGTCTATTTAGTGTATGACTAATTTCAAATTACCTACAAATGTAATGTAGTTTTTATAAATAAGTGAAAATTCACAATTAGTTTTTCGTTATAATTATTTCCAAATGAATATAAAAAAGTGTCGACCACTAACTTTACAGTTACCACAATTACAAAGGCTACAAATTCCTTTTTTGGTCTATTAGTTTATGACTAATTCCGAGTTTCCTGCCAATCTAATGTAATTTCTCCTAAACAAAATTCGCTATTGATTTTTCATAATTTCCCAATGAATATAAAGTCTCGACCACTAACTTTACAGTCAGCCCAATCACCAAGATCGTAACTTCCTTTTTCGGTTTATGACATCTCACGCAAAACCAAAATTAATCACCAATTCTGGAAACAAAGCTAAACTTGCCAGTTTCATTTATATTCTACACGAAATCAGAAAAGAAAATAAAGTAATAAATCTTAATCAAAATATTTAACAATAAATTAAAATCATTAATCTCCCAGCCTGGTTAAATAAACCATTTTCTCCACTACTCTCTCATTTGTCTTTCCCCCACTTGATCTCTTACGTTTTGATATCATCTAATGGCAACTCATCGACTTTTCATCGCTCTCGTCGCTCTTTTTTGCTGTTTTTGTCTACCTCATCAGCTCATTGAAGCAAAACGATACGGAGTGAACCGCCAACAAGTCTTCGTGGATCAATCCGGCAATGGAAATTTCACGAAAATACAAAAAGCTATAGATTCTGTCCCATCTAACAATCGTCATTGGTTCTTCATCAACGTTGCAGCCGGCATTTACAAGTAAGTACATCCATCATTTGATTGACTTGAAATGAAGTTACATATATGCTGAAAATGCTTATATATTAACGTTTTCTCTTATCCCCTTAGGGAGAAAATCAAGATACCTTATGATAAACCGTATATAGTAATAATTGGAGCTGGAAAGAGGAAAACTAGAGTTGAATGGGACGACCATTACTCGGTTGCACAAAGCCCTACTTTTGCTACTGTCGCTGATAACACTGTCGTTAAAAGCCTCACTTTCGTGGTACGTTAATTGTTTTTAATTTTAGTGTCCTTTCTTCTGTTGATTTGATTCTTTTTAATCAGTACATGAAAAAGAGTTTTTGTTTTTCTTTTTGTATTGTCATAGAATACGTATAATTTCCCAAATAATGGGAAAGTGAACAACAACCCTAGGACTCCGGCGGCGGCGGCGTTGATAGACGGTGATAAGTGTGCTTTCTACTCGGTAGGGTTTGCCGGAATTCAAGATACCTTGTGGGATGCGGATGGCCGACACTTGTTTCACCGCTGCACTATCCAAGGCGCCGTCGATTTCATCTTTGGTAACGGCCAATCTATTTACAAGGTCGGTTACATTTTGACTCTTCACATAACGACGTCAGTTTTTTTTTTTTATATTTATTTACGACAATACTAATCAAATTGATTACTACAATTTGACAAATAACGAAAAGAACAGAAACACAAAAACGATTTTTTCACGTATGAGTGGTAACTAATTGTGGTCTAGTTTAATTACATCACGTTTTGTCATTATTGGTGGATTTCTAGAAATGTGTGATACAAGTGCTAGGATGGACGTTACAACCGGGGCTAGCTGGTTACATAACCGCTCAAGGACGGACCAACCCGTACGACGCGAACGGGTTCGTGTTCATTGACAGCCTCATTCACGGAACGGGAATGGCTTTCTTGGGAAGACCGTGGCGCAGTTACGCTAGAGTGATCTTTTACAACACAAACATGACCAACGTGGTTGTTCCCGAAGGTTGGGATGCATCGAACTTCGCGGGCCACGAATCTCAGCTGACGTATGCAGAAATTGGATGCTATGGAAGTGGTGCTAATATGGGGAGACGTGTGAACTGGGTCAAGAAGCTGAGTGGACCCATCGTTGAAAGTTTTAGTAGTCTAGACTTTATTAATAATGGTGGGTGGGTTCAAGCTTTGCCCATTCGTATTTGATTTCTCATTGTTTCTGTTTATGTTTTTATTTTCTTTAGATTGCTTATTTTATCATTCCCTATTGTTAGTTTTCCTAAGTCGATTTTGGGATTATCCAATTATGCATAAAAGTAAATAAAGGATATAATCAAAATTTACCAATGTTTTAAAGATTCGGTTTACATATTAGTACTTGCATTTGGTTCATGCCTGTTGGCAAGACTTGTGGGATTAAAATGCCCAGAATCGTATTAACGTTCCTCTCAACATATGATGACATCATTATCGTCGAACTAGTTCAAATCTACAATCTGATTAATTGGTTCAAACCTACAATCTGATTAATTGGCTCCCTCCCTCTTTCACTCTCTAGATTCTAGAACCATGTCCATATGATGTTGGTGAGATGGCTTCGTATTATATTTCAGCCCAAAAGACCAAGAGACCCATTTCTCTTACTAAGAATTAGTTTGCCTAATTCGGCCCATATATATTCAACTTTTGATAATCATTTTTGCTCGATCAATAACCTACCATTTATTTAACTTAACCGTATAGTCTTCATTTTTTTAATAATTATATTTACTGATTGAACAGAAGAGCATGAAACAATCCTTTTATTTCTGCAAGCAGCCCAAAATTTTTGCTTTGTCGTGGACGTTTCTTATAATTATTCGTACTACTTAATCATAATAAACTAGAAACAAAAAATCATGTAAATGTTCACATATCGGCGAAGTTGGTAGAGACAACAAATATAAAATACTCGGAAGCCATGTGTTTGACTCCAACTTGGCAACTTGTTAAGTTGTTGTTATAGTTGTATATCGTTTTCCTATATGTTTTTGTTTTATTCTACTTTTACTATCAAAACATGTATAATGTTCAAAAAAGGGAAGGGTTGGTAAAATCAATTTTCTTATTGTTTTCTGGTTTTAAATTTACTTATCGATAACATTAGTTCTTGTTATTTAAGCACTCTATTTAGCTCCTTTAAAGATATACTATATTTCTTTTGTAGAAATTGGTGGCTGGCATTTGTAATCTAGAATCCTGATTTTTAGATTATCATAAACTTTTAGCTCCTTTGGTTTTATGATCTATCAAATTCATTTATCAAATTCATTTGAAAATTCTAACTTTTGGATATTTCAGCAGTTGTTTTCATGATTTTATCACTACAATATGTCAGTAGCAAAACGCCTCTCTTACGATTATATAGGTAAAAGATTTAAAGTTAACTGAAAACATGTCGAAAGCTAGGCTTCAATCAAGCGCTCCGTTGCTGTTTTAGTAAAAAAAAACTCTTAACATTATAAAAATGAAAACGTCTAAGTTGAGCTTAAATTCGCTTTCATATTTACAATTACGAAATTAACATATAAATGCGATTATATTGCAATATTTAGCTTCCAACAACTACGTCATTTTTAATACAAAAGCAACTCAAGAGTCTTTAGCCATGTTACTATGGACGCATGTTTCACAATAATTAATTTATCAAAAACGGGTTGGTGGATAGAGATAGTTTTTAATTTCAATATATGTTAATGATAATAATATTAGTCCTTCTTCTTTTCAACCACCTGTAATTTAACTCTTTATTTCTTTATGCATTTCGTATTATATTATTATTATATATATCTTGTGTCTTAGTCACCTACGCAATTAATTTTAGAAACAAAAATTGTAAATAAGTTTTATAATTAACTAAAACTATTTGACTCAAGCTTCAACATGAAAGCAAATTGTATCATATGTCATTCTTTCAAAATTTTGTAGTATTAAAATTCTGGACACTTTTAATATTTTCTATTCTAGGTAACTAGCGTTGACTTGCTATCAAAATGATACATGACTTTATTGGCCAAAAACAAATGACAAAGACAAAATAATGCATACAAAAATAAACTGATCAGATCAGCAAGGTTAATAAAATATATAAATATATATGTCTATAATTGGAAATAGTGACATCTCAACAATACAATTCTATAAATCCCGAATAAATGTTGAAACATGAAAAAAAAACACAATCATATCAATGCTGTTGTGTGATTCAGTGTTTAGTTTAAGAAATTAGTTTCATCGTGTTCAAGATTCAATCTTCTTGAGAACATAAAACTTACATTATTTTATGTTAAAAGTGACAAAATTTATAATAGCTTAGCAACGTTTTTCTATCTCCTACATACATTTCATTTTCAGTTTCAAACTCTCTTTTTAAAATTTGTTTAGTTAATAATTCCTACTTACCCTTAATCCTTCTTCTCCTAACTTCTTTTGTTATTTCTCGGTATATCTATTCTTTAATAAATCTCATTAAAAAAACTAATAATATCATCTTAGTATTATAAAAAAATGATGATTGATTAATTAATTAATTAGTATAATCAAAGTACCTCTGCGGACAAATTATTAATACAGATTACAACATGTTCCCTCTATGTTCACACACATATCGGAGAGACAGAGGGAGAGAGAGTGTGTACGTCCAAATCTATCCACCCGTCTCTTCGCTGTCTTTTAAAAAAAAAAGACCCGGATCCTGACCCTGACCCGGATCCGACTTCCCACAATCTGCAAACCACCCAAATTTTCTTGCTTTTTCCCATAGCAAACCTTTCTTTTCACCTTTCCCGGGGAAAGTTGGGAAAATGTACTCGTCCATTCGCTCGCTTCCTCTCGACGGTGGCCACCCCGGTGAGTACCATGGTCCTCTCGACGGAACCAATCTTCCCGGAGACGCTTGTTTGGTCTTAACCACTGACCCTAAACCTCGTCTCCGGTGGACAGCTGAGCTCCACGAGAGGTTCGTTGACGCCGTCACGCAGCTTGGTGGTCCCGACAGTGAGTGGCTTTTCCGTCTTCTCTCTAAGTTTCTTTACTCGTCTTCTTGGAAATTTAATGGATCTTGAGTTGATGAAATGTGAGGTGTAAGTGAAAAAGGTGTTCTCTTTTGCTCATTTCTTGGCTTTATTCTCTTGAAAGTTTGCGCCTTTTCTTCATTCTTCTAAAGGGTTTTTGTATCATTCTTCTATTATTGTTCTTGTAAGACTTGAATTGGTGTGTTACAAAGATCTTTAGCTTCTCAGAATAGAGAAGGGTATGTTGCAGTCTGTAGTATTTTATTTCCTTTTTAGGATTATAGTCGAGAGTAATCAAGCAGTGTAAGTATCATCTTTGGAAGTTTTGGTTGTCTAGTTAGAGATCATTCTCAAGTTTTGTATTTTTTTCCCGACACTTGTTAATGGAGACAGTTTTTGACCATCTGTCTGTTCTTTTTGACAGAAGCGACGCCCAAAACTATTATGAGGACAATGGGAGTGAAAGGTCTCACCCTCTACCACCTCAAATCACATCTTCAGGTTTGTCTATGTTTCCTTAATCGTTTGGTTTGAAAAAACTATTTGGCTAATGAGAAACAACACCTTAGTTTCAAGAATTGTAGACTTGAGTTAAGTTACACTTATAGCTTCCCAAGTTCGATGTGTTGTAGCAATGATCCCACTCATCCACGTTATTTTGGGTGTTTGTTGGTGTTAAGCTTCTCTCCTTTGTATGTAATTTGCTTGACAGAAATTCCGCCTAGGGAGGCAAGCTTGCAAAGAATCAACTGAGAACTCCAAGGATGGTATCTATCCAGTTGACCCTTTTTTGTTATTGTTTATATCTTAGGCCCAAGGGACCCTGTTGCTTTACTGGTGTTGTCAGAAAATATACAAGTAAACTGCTCGTGGTCTTAAAACTGATTGTAAAACGAAAAAAGCCTCGATTTAGGAAAGAAAAAAACAAAGATTTAACATCTTGTCGGGAACTCAGTTTTGTGTCCATATCTCGTGACTTCCAATGACTCTGTGAACTTGATGCTGCAGCTTCATGTGTTGGGGAGAGTCAGGACACAGGGTCATCGTCATCATCATCACTGAGACTGGCAGCGCAGGAGCAGAACGAGTACGGTTACATTTGACTTTTCCTTACTGTTTTCTGCTACCATTGGTTAGCGAATTACGGTTTTAAGAACCTCTTTATTTGTTTGCGAACCAGGGGTTACCAAGTCACTGAAGCTCTACGTGCACAGATGGAAGTCCAACGAAGACTGCACGAGCAATTGGAGGTTCGTTTTCTACTTTTCTCCTCTTGTTGTTCTTGAAGATTCATACCGCCATGGTCACGACAATATATGACTTCTAATGCTACAAGTCACATTAACCAATGTCCAATCCAAAATTAGGATGTGGCAATGGCCAATATTCTTTTGTCGGCTGTAAAAATGAACAGTGATCCTTGTTCCATCTGCTTTGTATCTCTACCTAATAAGATTGAACAAATTTGCCCTTGAGATTTAAACAATGGCCATAACTTTTGTAGCAGTTTCTGCAACATGCTATGCTGTTAAAGTGCAAACCTTTTAACTGGTCTTTTAGTATGGGCAGGTGCAACGGAGACTCCAGCTTAGGATAGAGGCACAAGGAAAGTACCTGCAATCAATTCTTGAGAAAGCTTGCAAGGCCTTTGACGACCAAGCTGCTACTTTTGCTGGGCTAGAGGCAGCTAGGGAAGAGCTATCAGATCTAGCCATCAAAGTCTCCAATAGCTCGCAAGGAACAACAGTCCCGTTCTTCGATGCAACAAAGATGATGATGATGCCATCTTTGTCCGAGCTTGCAGTAGCTATAGACCACAAAAACAACATCACGACCAACTGTTCAGTTGAAAGCTCTCTGACTTCCAACACCAATGGAAGCTCGATTTCTGCTGTATCAATGAAGAAGCGGCATCGTGGAGACAATGTGAGCGTCGGGTATGAAGCGGGGTGGAGTATGCCTAGTAGTACTATTGGTTAAAAGTTTAGGAGGAAAGATATCAATCTGGGAAAAAGGTAGAGATAAGATTAACTCTTCTTTACTTGCTTTGGGGGGGATTGTATTATTCGATACAAAACTTGTCTTCAAAATTTCATCTTAGCCTACTCATGTATATATTTGACGTTGATGCTTTAGTGCTTCCTTTTAGCCTTGCCTTATTATTATTTCTTGTATTCAATTGAAAGGGGTTGAAGGAAGAAACTATAAAGAGACCAAAGAGATAATATAATAATCATTAAAAAAAACATTGAAATGATGAAAGTGCCACCAAAG
The DNA here is from genome assembly GCA_900406495.1 of Sisymbrium altissimum. Taxonomy (NCBI): domain Eukaryota; kingdom Viridiplantae; phylum Streptophyta; class Magnoliopsida; order Brassicales; family Brassicaceae; genus Sisymbrium; species Sisymbrium altissimum. Next base: position 23,347 of record OVBI01001446.1, on the reverse strand, counting down.
TTTGAGCCTTTAACTTTGCTACTATTCGTAATGCTTCTCGTCATGATTATTTAGGCTTTACTTAATCCGCTACGCCTTGTCCCTCTCATCCAACGTTTGCAACGAACGTCAAAGTTTGACATAAGAGTGAGTTCTTTTTTCTTCGTAATTTCTATAACTAAAATTTTCAAAATCTGCTACCCCTTGTCCCTTTCTTTGGTTGTTTAAGTTTAACACATACTTTTCAAAATACAGAAACCGCGTAGGAAGCATGCTCTGCTGCTGTGTTAACTCGAAGAGCAACAAGAAGTATGCTGAGCTGGACGCGAAGCTTGAACGGAAAATGGTGGAGAGCCGGAGATATTATCCGGGACACCGGAGTTTGAAGTCCATGGATTCAATCATCATGAAGTTTCCTAAGCTAAGAGAAGGATTAAGAAACATCAGAAGCGTCTTCGTATCCTATGGTAACGTTTTCTTGAATTTTTTTTTTGTTTTTTCAAGATTCAGCCGGTTTAGAGATTTTAGCATGTTGGTTTCTGAAAAATCTGCAGATAGTGATGGAAACGGAACAATCGATATGGAGGAGCTGAAGAAATGCTTAGAGGAACTAAAGCTGAGTTTGTCTGAGGAAGAAGTCAAAGGTTTATATGGATGGTGTGATGTTGATGGAAGCAAAGGGATACAGTTCAATGAGTTTATAGTCCTTCTTTGTCTCATTTATCTTCTAGCAAAACCTTCCTCTGAATCTAGCGTGGTAATAATCAACGAGGTGATAGATTGACAGATTGACTGTTTTCAGTTGTTGAAAGAAAGTAACTTTTGTTGTGTGTTTTCTTAGGAATCAAGAGAGATTGGTCCGAAGTTGGTTGAATCTATATTTGATCCGATAGTGGAAGTGTTCTTGTTTTTGGACAAAGATGGTAAAGGTAAATTGAACAAGGCTGATGTGATAAAGACATTGAATAACGAAGACTATCCGCTAGAGAGATCTCCTTCACATGTCACCAACATGAGATTCGGTATGTAACAATCTCTTGTTTATGCGTTTATTCATATGAAATGGATTGATTACTCATTGGATTCTGTCTATCCTTTGTTTGTTTTTGTTTTTTTTGTGTGGTGCAGAAGAAATGGATTGGGGAAGAAAAGGGAAAGTGGGCTTTAGGGAGTTCCTATTTGCTTTCATGAGTTGGGTGGGTCTTGATGATGCAGATGATTATATGAGCAGCTAAGAAACAACACTTAATTATGTTTGTGTACTAATATTTATTATGTACTATCTATGATCAAAATGATTCTGTAAGTTTGTTTAATTCATTATTTATGTTTAATTGATAAGAAAAATTTGCAAAATAAAGTACATCTTAACATATATGGTTGTGTACACACAATGTTATGCATGGAAGATATATTTGGCTTTTCACCGCTTCACGAGCACAATGCATGCCATCTGCTAGAAACTATCAAAACTCATTCCTTCGTAATTACATAATTTATATACACTTTATCTTCCTAATCTGGTTTTCCCAATTACGATATTCAAGCAATGGGTTTATATATGTTTTGTCAAACAAGCTCAGAAGATCTAGAGAATACAAAGCTAAATTTCACCTTCTTGTTTGCAAAAAGGATTAGTGACAAAATTATAAATAAGTAGATTCCCTTCATTTATCGTGTGTTCCAACAAAATTTTACGTTAGTTCAGCTGATAACGCCATATTCTAAATGATATCACACAAGATTTCAAATTTATTTTTCAACAAAAAGATATTTATAATGTGGGAAACAAATAAAGAATAGAGCTCTTGTTATAAATCAAACTTGAAATTGAGCAAAAAACACAGTAATATACAAACATGATTTCTAGACCCGTCACGCTCCCAACAGATAACACATGGTTACTTGCTACCCACATCTATAGCTTTTGGTTGATTAATTATCAATACTATAAGGGTCCGATGTTTCAATAAAAGACCTAGAACATGAGAATGACCTTAGGACCATGACCATCCAAGCTGGATCCATCATTGGAAGGTGGGTTAGAGTGGTAATGCCATTGCCGAGAGATGCAATGGTTAAGTTCAAGCAATAAATGGATGATATATGATGCATCTTTGTCCTTATGGACTCTTGTCCTCATTAGTTTTGTCATTTGCCTATTCTTTTATCGAATTATTTGGCGCATTGTTCAGCTGCTTCAAACTATCTATATATATATATATATAGGGAATTAAGAACTCATCTATATCTGGTAACATAAACATTCGACAAACACATATGACAAATTAGCTAGCTATGTTATGGTATGAGTAAGCTACCCTTGAACATTCCGTCAACTGCTAACTGAATCAGAATCAGAATCAGAATCTAGTGGAGCATTTTGTAAACTGCATTCAACTATGGGATTACTCGAAGAGAAAGTGGCAACAACAGTTTGAAGAACAAATGAATTTTTTTTTGTTGATAAAAAACTTTTAGAACAAATTAAGGAAACTGTTCGTAGAGATTGACAAATATAACAATGTGATAAGAAACCAGGATCAGTTTGCATCACTATAAACCTTGATGTATCGGAGTATGTAATTACTAATTAGTATGAAAAATAACATAACAATTGTCATATGTATAGAATCAATATTTTACTATATCTTTCTCATATAAATTACACCAATATTTTTTTTTTTTTTTTGAACAACTAATTACACCAATATTTATCTTTAATATGCCGTAGTTTTAGGTTTTTTTTTTTTATAGAATTTAGGTTATAGGTTTTTTCATAGTTTTTTTTTTTTTTTTGCTGTAAACTTATTTCTAAAGATTATTAAAAATACTAAATAAAAGCTGTAAGAACTTAATTTTAAAGTTAATATATTTGATTAACCTTTTGATTGTAGTTTTTCTTATTTTAAAAATGGAGCATGATTAATTCATAATTAGATTTATTCGTCATGCTTTGTGAATTACAAGTTGATAGTAATTTTATAATGCTATCACAAACGCTCGTCACCATAATTGAATTAAGCATCTTTCAATCAGTTTCTAAAACTACCATTTGTAATTACAAAATTTTTTATCAAAAAAGTTTTAAATGAAAAATATGTAAATTTTTATTATCCCACTTTACAAACTCTCATTTAATTAAAGAAAATTGAATTTCTTATGTTCATAGAAAATCAAAGCAATGCCAAACGTATATAAGTGGCGCTAACAAAAGAATTTAGACTAAAGTAAATCAAACACACAAAAAAATTGATACTTCTCAAAAAAAAAAATGAATAAGTAAGTGGTGACAACAAAATAAAATTCGTACTTTAAACTCAGAAATTATATAACTGTTTGAGAGTAGATTTGTGAGTAAAATTTATTCCTATGCCTAGATTTTAGCAAAAATAATTTTGATCCAAAAAAGAAAATATTGTGGCAAATTACAAATGCTAACCCGACGTCGTTTGTAGACTAATCTGAGGATAACAAAGAAAGAGCTTCAACGAGGGTTTCTAGAACTTTCTATAAATTTACACGCCAAGGCAATTTGTGAGTGTCACTAACACAGCTCCTGAGTCACCGCCCTTTTGTTGTCGTTATCTCTCTCCGTCTCAGGTAACATTCCCCACTGTCTTAACGTGTTTCTATGTTGGATCTGTTTAGCTTTGCTTAGGATTCTGCTTTGTGAGTTACGATTAGTGAAAAAGGATGCACCTTTAGTTACGTTTAAAGATTATAACTTTTTCTTTGCTTAGCTGAATGATGTTGCTGAGACTCTTTCTTTAGGTTTTGCTTTGTTCGTTGTTAAAGAAAGCTATCACGTTAGTCTAAAGCTTCTAGCTTTACGATTTTGCTTTGCAAGTATTTAACTTGAAACCATGTTTCCGCTTGCTAGTTTAGTTCTTGCTTTGTTGTTTTGCTTTGTATGTGTCCTCGTTCTGAATGTCTTCTCTCTGCACTGGATGTTTTTCCTTGCTTTCTGAAATGACTCTTAAGAAAAAGTTGATGACTTTCTGAAAAAGGCTTCACCTTTGATTCGGTTTTACTTGGATAATGTGTTTTGTTAACATCTTTGTTCGAAAATTTACAGATCTGTGCAGGGATAAGTAATTGGAGATGATGTCTGGAAACCATCATCCGGATTGCCAGCGTGCAATGGAGGCCCAAGAAGAGTTTGGTAACTTGAAACTACTTTCTTTGCTGTCATTAGAGGAAATAAACACTATGATTTGGTTTGGTCTGATAGTTTGTTACTCTCGTTTAAAGAAAACATGTTCTGTATAATCATTAGGAAGTATAAAGTGAAGTGACTATACTACTAGGTATTAGTTTGGGTTCATTTTGGGTTTGTTTTTGTTTTTGCAGATCCATCTGAAAGAGCGGCTCTGGTAGCTGTTAGCCTGATAAGCACTGCTCGAGTTATATTTGGGATCGACAGTAAGTACACTTCCTACTCAGCTCAGTATCTGATCGACAATGCTGGTCCCAAGAAGGAATCCGAGCAGGGAGAAACGTCTCAGCAAAGCTCCACGTTTAGCTTCCAAGAGTGCCTTGAGTATTTGGTGGAAATCGCATGTCCCAAACCGGAGTCGGAGCAGAGAGAGATGGAGGAGAGACGCCGCATCCTGACTGTCAAGGATTGCCTCGAACGTGCTTTCAAAGAAGGGTTACCGAAAAGCGAACATTGGACTCATTTGGGATGTGTGCAGAAGCCTCCTCCATTTGCTTCTCGCATACCTCGTGTTCCCATGAAAGGAGTCGTGATTGAGGCTAAGACATTGGACGAAGGACTTAAGTTGTTGAAGCAGCAAACGGTGGGAGCAAAACTGCATGTGTTCAGTCCGGAGATTGATCTTGTTGAAGAATATGTACAGTGCTAACTCTCTCTCTCTCTCTGATTACTTAAAATTATCATTGATAAAAGTTTTGATCTAATCTTGTTAAGTATATGTTTCCTTATTGTGTGGCAGGGACTTTACGAAGGCTTGTCTGGTCCTGGGACACGCTATGTTGGACTTAGAGACGTGGTCATAACTGGAATGGGAATAAACAAGGAAGATGCTAATTTTGTGGAGGTGGAGATAATCTACAAGAAGGAGACCAAATACGTCAGAGTGTCTGGAAGTCGTATGCTAACCTCACTACCGCATGATGGCGACGAGTCTCAGGTCATTGAGCCAACGGGGCTGCTTGTGGACTTCATTGTCCCGCGTTTTTCTAAGTAAACAACAACAAGATCTTGGATGGTCTTGGTAAGCAAGTATCGAGAGAACAAATATGTCAGTTAATAAGTTAAGTATGATGTAAGTTAACAAGTGTCATGAAAACCGTATGTTAGTTGTGGAACTCGTTTGTAGTCCAAAGTTAAGACTATTCTAGGAGACTTTTATCTATGAGTAATGAAGTTGATGGCTACTTAATTTTAAATCACTTTGTTATGTGTACCATCGGTTCGGCATTTTCACCTCCCGAACATTATCATTCCACCACCAATTAATTATGAATGTGTGTTCGTTACTAAACTGACTTTTTGACTGTTTAACAAATTGGAGAAATACAATAGAACATGACATTTTGCCATTTCGAATAGAAAAAGTATTCGAAACTCGAAGTGCATATATCATAATTATTCAATCAATTAAACTGTACACATTTTAAGAGTATGTAACGTTATAATTTATAGAAGTATTTTTGCATGAATTTAAAAAACGATGTGTTGTCACGACGTACGGACTGCATAACCCCGCATTTATTTGTAAAAATGTGTTGTTTTACTTTATAAATGTGTGACTGTGTGTCGTTTTTAGTTTGTAGTTTATTAGTGTGTGTCGTTTTTAGTTTGTAGTTTGTTAGTGTGTGTTGTTTTAATGCTTTTTTTATCCGCCTTTATGACAGTGTAACTACCATCATAATTGGTTGGTAAATTAGCTACCGGCTACATTTGCTATAAATTTTGTAATTTAGTCATTGATAATAACATAGGTTTTGTTTATATCAGTAAAACGACCACGAATCCTTTGCTCTTATACCATTTTACACTGTTCGATTAATATGTGAAACATACAATCTTTTTTCTTTTGCCCATTTATGAGCACCATTCAAGAGATTAATCCACATAAAATCCTACACAAGAAATGTTATAACCCCACTAAGGAATACAAGTATACAAGTTATATAACACACCTTTTAGAATGGATATAGCTACAAAAAATGTAAGTAGTTGCTCCATCACTCTATCAGCAATACATCTATGTCTAATGCTCAAAGACATGAATCCTCAAAGTGTCATTGTCCAATCGAAAGTTCATTCCATAAAACAAGTCACCACAAACATATCAGACTTTCACAATCAAAAGCAAAGTCTCTTTTAAAACTATTTAACAAATTGGAGAAATACAATAGAACCTGTCATTTTTGCCATTTTGAATACAAATAGTTTATCTTTACTACCACTTGAAGAAAAAGTATTCGCAATTCCATTCGAAGTTGCATAATCATTCAGTTGAAACTTTAATTAAACTGTACACATTTTAAGAGTATGTAACATTATAATTATATAGGTATTTCTTACTATTAAAAACGATGTATTGTCACGGCGTATTGACTACTTAACCCTGATCAGGGGCGGACCCATGTGCAAGGAAGGTGTGGCACGTCCCCTACACTATTTCAAATATATTATTTATCAGCTGCTAAACGCATTATCAGAATTAGCTCAATTGGTAAAAAATGCTCCATGCTCACGTTAAAGATCAAGAGTTCGATGCTTCGGTCCTCTCTTTTTTCGTTTTTACCAACTTTCTTTTGTTTGCTCCATCTGCTTTTTATTTAACTTTTTGTAACTTTTGCTTTTTTTTGTATTTATCCATGTTTCATATTTTTTTTCTTAGATATTGTTTCATATTTCTCTTTCTTCTTTTTTTTTTTATCAAAAATCTCATATTTTCGTACCAAAAAAAAAGATCTCATATTTTTAATTCCTTCTTCACTATATTTTGAGAATTTTTACTGTTTATTATTACTTTCATGTTATATCTTTTTCATTTCTTTTATATTTTTACTAAAACATGTAACTTTTTAATCTTATTTTCTAAATATACTGTTTATAGAATTAATTCAAAATAACTAAAGTATATATATTTTATGTATTTCTTAATAAGAGTAGAGTATTGAATAAATCTAGTATATTATATGATTTGGTTTCAATATACAAATCTTATAAAATCAAATAATTTTCAATATAAAATTATTTTACTATAATCTATATATTTTATTTTAAATGTCATTTTCATTTTTATATGTATATATAAAAAAATTTATGTCAATAGAAATAGTTTTATTAAATAAATTTTTTAACTTCAAAATTTTAAATACATTATATAATTATTTATTTTAATCAATTTTATTATATTAAAATTTTGAAAATTATTTGTGCCCCACATAATAAACATTTCTAGATCCGCCCCTGACCCTGATTGTGATGAGACCGGACGCTGCGCATCCCATGTCGTAATCTTTTATATAAACTACTAGACCAATATCTCCGTGCCGTGCTGGGTTTTATTTATTCTTTTGTTCTTTTTATAACATTTTAAACTGATTGCATTATTGTTTATAGAAAAAAATTTATTTAAGTTTGACTCCTAAGATTTTTTTTTTGACGGCATGTCTAGAAATGTTTTTTAGTTAGTCTTGAATTATTGATTATGTGAACAAAATCAAAATCAATCCCTTTAGATTGGATACGAGAATCATCTATTTTTTTGGTCTTATAACAGTTCTTCAGGAAAGTTAATGGTAAAATGGATGTTTCTTCTTTCGTAACTCGTAAGAACCACAGGTCCACAACATAGTCGATTGGTGTGGAGCCATAAGCTGCTGAAACAGGCTTGGAGAACTCAAGGTCACGCACTCATTTCAAAATGAACAGTAGCAAAAAGAGAGAGTACGTTTGGCATTTTTTCAAAGACGTAATGCATTTGTAACTGATTCTTCAAAATTTTCAAAGAAATGTACATAGAGCCAAACAAAATGAAGAAACTCACCTTAGACCATTTCCTCCGTTTAGACAAACCGATCCCTAAATTGTTGCTACGATTAGCTGGTACAATAATATCATTTATTTCCTCATAAGGGACCTCCAGAATCTTGACGTTGATAGATGTTAACACCTTCTGTTACATCATCTTGACCTGAATCTCGTAAATTGTCCCTCAAGAAGCGATATACAATTCCGAATCGTTTCTCGTATCTAATCATGTATAGTTCTTTGATCTTTCTTACACCAGTAGGGCCCGTATATCATGAATGTGCATTCATTCCCATCTTTGCGCATTTTCTTGTAAAACACTTCAAGACCTTCCTGTTCAGAGAACGAAATGCAATCTAAGGTGAGTATTTGTACGCAATATCAGTTTGGGAACTTAGATATATATATGCCTAAGCGAAGAAAGAGAAAGATAGGTGGAAGAGATGATCTAGAATCAACATTTATGTAACACAAATCGGAATCCAATGAACTAATCAAACAATGAATCAAAAGAAACAAAACTAATATTTAACCAGAAAAGGTTAGGACAAAATATAAACCATATGTTTGCTCTTAAAACACCAGTATGCCAAATAAACATGGGGACGGGGAAAATCATAATAACCATGAGAAAGACACGAGTCACACCGAATTTGATCATATCCAGGTACAAAATTTGCCTAAGACAAACAATTGTAGAAAGAAGAGCAAAACCATAGAAACATAGAAAAGGCTCGAAAATTACATACTGGTGAGATTAATCCCAACTCCTAAGATAGATGAACAATTCGAAGAAGAGTTCATGCATGTGGTCCAAGCCAGTGGAGTTTCCATGTGAATAAAGCAGTCCGTGTCTTTCTTCTTTCGTCTTAGCAGATATGAGACGGTGTAAGTTTGTAAGTTTCTCGAATGGAGAGTTTCTCACATAAATTAGCGCTATCGTTGTTCCGTGAATACTCACTAGAGTAAAAGTATAGGTAAGGTAAAAGACTTGTTTCATTAATTACTAACAGAGAAGAAGTTGAAGATTGACAGAAATTTCGATTCGGACAATTTTTTTGCCCTTTTAATTGGACACGATGCTATGTAAATTACAGGATGTGATTACGAAAAGAAAAAAAAATTGATTTGCCATTAATTACTAATATCGGAAATGATCGGTAAATTAGCTACCGACTTCGCTACATTTCCAATAAATTTTGTAATTTCGTTGCTCCACACTCTTATCAGCAAGACATAATGTCACTGATCTTTTGCATATAGCGATCATATATGGTATCCATATGGATTATTGAGAACATTGCGATAGAAAACCAATCATCCGAACCAAAATTAGGAACACAAATGCCGTAGATAAAACCAACGATGTTGACCATAAAACCAAAAGAAAAAACATACCACAAAGGTAAATCTCAAATCTGTAATCACATCCTTTTGACCACTCCTACAAACAAACTATCAAGAAGCCAACAAGTCAAGACAAAGATACTTGTACTCTCTAATGTTTTCCCTCAAGGTAAAACACATATCAAGAAGTCAAGACAAAGATACTTGTATTCTCTAATGTTTTCCCTCAAGATAAAACACACATGAATGCTCAAACTGAAAGCGTCATTGTTCAATCGAAAGTTCATTCCATTAAACCAGTCACCACAAACATCAAACATTCACAATCAAAAGCAAAGTCTGACATATAAACAATGCCGATTAAAGAAACAAGTTACAACAACATCGAATTACTTCTTATTATTGTTTCCTTTGCCTCCTCCTCCTCCGGAAGCAGCTGCAGCTTGAGCAGCTTTCTTCGCCGCTTTTTCTTGTAATGCTTTTGCATCCCTTTAAAACATAACACAATAGAACCGATTATAAATCCCCTTCCAGAGATTAACTTGTAGTATGATGATTCAAGACCAAAAATACGAATCTTGGTTTATACCTTTCACGGCGTTGCTCTGGAGTTAATCCATCATCTTTGGTCTTTCCTTTACCTCCGGTACGAGCTTGAGCCCTTTCACGGTCTCGCTCTCTCTGGCTTCCTCGTGAACAAAAGCCATAATTAAAGAAAACAACAACTAATTTGGTTCTTGTAAAACACCAATCAAGAATCTATAAAACACACACAAAAGATTAGCAAACCCCCCTGAGAGTACTATCATCATCCACCCTCATCAAGATCAGATCTGTAGAGAAGTGGGCATCCAAAAAGCTTCCGTCTTTGCACAACTTCAAGATCAGATAATTGAGATTAATAAATCAAACAATCAAATAGCCACGCACGGAGAAACCAATGACAATTTGCTGATCTATCTAATATACAAAACCCTAAAATTTGACGAATTTTCACGAAATTTTCAGACTTGTAGTACACGCTAACCTAAATTTTAAGAAAGAAGTGTTTCGGATTCGGACAAACCTAGAAGATACGAAAGAAACTATCAATCGAAGGTAAAGAAAAGATTGTAATAAGATAGAGAAAATTTTTCAAACGAATAGACAAGGATATGAGTCATTGGTTGAGCTTTAGCAGAGAAACCACGCGTAGAAGCGAACAAGAGAGTCCGGAGAGATCTCCGATGCAGAAGACAGAGAGAAGGAAGAAGAAAATTTGATGGAATAAATTCGATTTTATAATCAATTTTGAGTCCAACGCTGTCTTCGTGGGACTCTTTCCCTTTCCCCATAATCGTAATTTCTTGATTCTTTCTCGGTTTGGTTCGGTTTGGTTTGGTTTGGTTTTCTCGGTTTGAGGAGGAAAATTGGTTTACATTTCGGTTTGTTATAAATTTGGTTTTGAATATGTAACACTTTTAATTAGTTTGAAAACACTTTTATTCCATTTTCTCAAAGATAATTTGCATACCATTTTTCAATTATCTTTCTTGTTTCTTATCAAATTTTATTACTTATTTCTCTTGTTGATCTATATTATTATTTAAAATAAAACCTTTTTATTTTATTTTTTAAGTATTAAAATCTCCATAAAGTGTGTATACATGAACTTTAGAAGAAAGAAATTTTGTTTTCCTATTCTATATTTTTGTCAATCAAGGACATTTTGGGCCACCTTCTTTAGTTGTCCAGTTGTTATAACAAGGACATTCTTCTTTATGTCCATATGTTCCGGATGGTACACACAAGCACTTGTTGCAGCATAAGTTACAGTACATCAAGCATGCACTTTTGTGAGATGTTGCTGAACATCGAACGTCACATGCCGCCGGACATTCTGCATGCAAACATACAAAATATTATTGAATGAATAAAAAAGAAGTTGATATTTTGATCGATATTTATCAGTTCTGTCGAAGAATATGAAATTTTGTATTACCTTCTATTGTAAGTGAACCCTCTCCTCCTTTCTGCAAAGCAATTTTGTGTTAGTAAAAATGCTACACTCCTCTTCTTCCTACTATATTTGTTTTCTATTGATTTGTTGAAGTTTTATGAATACCGTATGGATTGGTTCTGACTGAGTTTCTAATTCCTCTGCCTGAAAAAAAAAAGGAGAATAAAACTTATAAGAGTCTAATCAATTCTTAAATTAATAGAACGGAAATAGTTTTTCTTGCTGCTTACATTGGAAAATTGAGTAGCAAACAAAAAGATGAATACAATAAAGACTGCAATGAACTTAGCCATTCTGTTTTTTTGTTTGTTTGTTTTTGTTTTGTTTTGTTGTTGTTGTTGTATTTGCATGTCAATGTTGAATCTATTTATAACCAACAATATCCCATATATTAAAAAAATACCAAAATTAATTTTCTTCTATAAGGAAAGATGCGTAGGAACTTTTTATATTTGATCATTGAAATGAAAACTATTAGAGAAACTTGAATTTGTAAGATATTATTGAATATATTATTCATTATATCTCCAAATTGGAACGTTTTCAGTCAAAATACTTATTTGTCAATAAAAGATAAAAATATTATGTTTAATGTTGGTCAAATATCTAATTTTCATATTATAGAACATCCATTGTTCAAACGAAATACTAACGGAATTTCCAATTAATGTGTATATAAACAAACAAATAAAAGATGACTCTTCTTTGCATTTTTTTCGGTTCTGTCGATATATATATCAAACTATCATTCTGGTCTATAAAAATAAGATGATTCAAGGTTTCCATTTCCAAGGGGAGTTTCATAAACGAAAAGACTAGAGCCAACATATGTATGGAGAACTTTGGAATTTAGAAGAAAAAATAAACCAAGAGATCGAGGATCACATATAGTTAATTCATTAGTAACTTACAAACAATTCAAACTTCTTCTTGAGTTCTCCATAGCCAACACCACCTTGTTGTCCAGAAGCTCACTTTTACGCCTCAGTCTATGTTTGTATAAGTGCAAGAAAAATAGATGTAGTAAGTATGATCATATAGCTCACTAATGTGATTGATTAACAAAATCTAGAGGAAAAATTAAAAGACCTGAAAACACACATATTCTTGAATTTTGAACTTAAAAATACAAATTTTGCCTGACGTTTGTGCACAAAAAGCTGATTTCTCTATGTAAATTCTAAACCGTTATTACAAGGTAAGCAAGCTACCGACCACTTCCAAAATCCAAACAGAGAAAAAGAGAAGAAAAAAACATAATTAAATCAAAACGAAAAAAACGACATGCATTGCTAGCATTACATAGTAAAACGGGAGACAGTTACTGACCCCTCGTCATCCTCGTCGAGTAGGTAGCTTTACTCTTAGTCCACTTATCTTATGCAGTTGCGAAACTAGATCCACTTCTCTTCTCTCTCTCTCTCCAGTAAATGCTGTCGACTCATTGATCTCTTGATCCAAGAAGAAAATGGGAAGTCTTTCTTCCGAAGAAGACGAAGAATGCTCTTCCGAGAGATGCGGAAGCTACAGTCCCAGCGCCGACGTTAGCTGCCAGTCTGAGAGTTCAAGCAGCTTCTTCGAAGGAACCTCAACCCCACGAAGGTTTTACTTCCCTGCCCCTGTCATGCTTCCAGTGGTCGGCGGCAAAGATGTTGTCTGGGATGACAAGTCAGAGAAACACGACAGCGACTTATCCGGTAAACATTCTAAAGGTTGAAACTTTTTGAGTTGCTAAATTAGGATAATGTAGAGTAACTTAAGGGTTTCCTTATTTGGAATAGAAATTGAGATGATGAAGGAGAGGTTTGCTAAGCTACTTCTTGGAGAAGATATGTCTGGAGGAGGTAAAGGTGTTTGTACTGCTCTTGCTATCTCCAACGCCATTACTAATCTCTCTGGTAATAATAAAGAAACAGTCTTTATCTCTTTAAAGTTTGTGTCTTTATGTTATGTGTTTTCATTGTTCTTCAACTAGTTTTCTTTGGAATTGATTTTTAACAGCGACTGTGTTTGGCGAGTTATGGAGGCTTGAGCCACTTGCTCCACAGAAGAAGGCAATGTGGCGTAGAGAACTTGAATGGTTACTTTGTGTTTGTGATTCCATCGTTGAGCTTATTCCTTCTACTCAGCAGTTCCCTGGAGGTGGTGGAACTTATGAGATCATGGAGACTCGCCCTCGTTCTGATCTTTATGCTAACCTCCCTGCTCTCAGGAAACTTGATGCTATGTTGATTGATATGCTTGACGGGTTTTCAGACACTGAGTTTTGGTATACTGATCGTGGGATTGTTCTTGGAGATTGTGAAAAAGATTCGTATGAGTCTCCAGCTTCCGGTGGTGGTGGCAGGCCATCGTTTAGGCAGGAGGAAAAGTGGTGGTTGCCTTGTCCTAAGGTTCCACCTAATGGTTTGTCTGACGAGACAAGGAAGAAACTTCAGCAGTGTCGGGACTTTGCTAACCAGATTCTTAAGGCTGCGTTGGCTATTAACGCCGGTGTGCTCGCTGAAATGGAGATACCTGACCCTTACTTGGAGACATTGCCTAAGGTATGCATCGAGCTTCTCTCCATTAGCTTCTTCTCAGTTACTTTTTAACTCATTGAGGTTTGATTTTATAAACTTGGTGCAGAGCGGGAAGGAATGTCTTGGAGAGATAATTCACCAGTACTTGACTGCAAACAAGTTCTCACCTGAATGCCTTCTAGACTGTCTTGATCTCTCATCGGAACATCAGACTCTTGAAATCGCCAACAGGATTGAGGCTGCCGTGCACGTTTGGAGACAGAGGAAGAATGGGAGGAAGCACAAGAAGCACGCGAAACTAAAGCTATCTTCGTGGGGTGGCAAGGTCAAAGGCCTTGTAAACGACACCGATAGAAATGACTTCCTTGCGCAGAGAGCTGAGACACTCTTGCAGAGCCTTAGGATCCGTTTCCCGGGTCTTCCACAAACAACACTGGACATGAACAAGATTCAGTACAACAGGGTAGAATAAACTAACTTCTGCTAGTAGAATGAAATTTATGGTTGTTACCTGATTCTAGAGTTTTGTGTGTTTTTGCAGGATGTAGGGCAATCAATCCTGGAGAGTTACTCGAGGGTATTGGAGAGCATGGCGTTCAACATCACAGCAAGAATAGATGATGTGCTTTATGTTGATGATGCCATAAGAAAATCAGTCTCTGCCACGGAATCGCTTTCATTGTTCAGCATCGGTGGACTCAACGGGAGGTCTGCTGCTCAGAAACCTTTCTCTGTACAAAGCTCTCCCTATGGTTCACCATTTGCAACGCCTTCCTTAAGTATAGCATCGAGGAGCCCGAGAAGAGCACCGCTCATGTATAGGAGTGGCACGAGAGATAAGGGGATAGTTGGTGAATCAGAGAAAGCATGGTCGTATGCCGGAAATCTGAGTTCAAGAAGAGTAACAGGAGTGACACCGGAGAGAGATTAAAGGTTGAAAATTTGAAGAATGTAAATCAGTGGTTGTTAGTCGTAACGTAGTAGTTGTATGTTGTGAAGTTTAATTTTTTTGTTTGTCTGACTACGATATGAGTATGGTAATAGCAACAACGTTTATGTTATGTGGAGTTTAGGAGAATGGGAATGGGGTTTGTTAACAGAAGAGGAGGAAGCAGAAACATAAATGTCTATTGAATCACTTCACTCTAAAGTCAGATTGTGGTCAAGTCCTAAAACTCAAATCATTCATTATCTTGACTCTTGAGTTGCTTTCCTAATTTTATTATTTGCTTCTAATTTAGCACCCTGTCAGGATTACCCTCAAACTGACCACAAACGACAATTTGCTAGACAGCATCGCGTCAAAAGTTGGGAGAGAAACGGACGGATGATAATATATGTCAACAAATAAAGTGCAAAAGTGTGGGACATTTGTGTCTCGTCCGACCCATATGATTTCTTTGGGGAAGCAGAGATACTCTAACATTTGTTGACATACACTTTCTTTAGCAAAAACATAGTCGAAGGCTTTTTCCACAAGTAAATGATCCCTTGGACCTGATATCAAGCAGATGGCTAAAGCGGAGTTCATTTTGTTCATCAAGAAAACCAATCCCTGATCATTCGGCGGATCCATTTGCGAGACGCTAAGAAAGAGACTCAGAAGAATGGTGCCAACAGAACTCTGGTTGACCGTCCACCAGCGGTAGCTCCCCAACCAAGTGTCACCGCATGCGCACGAGTTAGTGTACCTCGTTAAATAGCTAAATGGATTGTATGATGGGCCATTTTCTGATGTACGGATTTTCTCAAACTTTTGAAATTGCACCATGACACCCGAAGACAACCACAACAGTGAAGTACATGTTGTAGTGGACACACAGAGACACTCTCAATTCCACTCTCCCACTCGAGTAATGTCCATATTATTGGGCTATGAAGTTAACATATGGATCGTAACCAATAATATTTTTAGTGCTTATTGGAGTTTCAATGTTTCATCAATAAAATGATAACCAAACAAACAAATCATTCACATTGAAGATGAAAACAACCAAGAAAATTAACAGATTCGAATCATTTGTTAGCCTGTAAAAACTTATCTACGGAAGAAATTAAGCAACATATAAATTTATTTATTCAACTGTATTGTTGTTCTGATTTTCTCAAGCATTGTTAATATATTGGTTGGTGATAAGTCTATTATATTAAACTATGATCATTGTTTGAAAAAAAGTTGAAATTTTATTAAAAGTAATTATGAAATATAACATTATCTCTAATAAATATGTATCCAAACAATCAAAAATAATAAATCACAGTTTTCTAATTAATTAAAAACGAAAATCAAACTAAAATCATATATACTAAACTTTTAAATCAAATGATAAATGTAATTAAATAATATATTATATTAATATTATTAAAAATCATAAAATCAAATATTAGTAAATATATACACACATATAATTTTGAAAATATTTCAACTAACAAAATAAAAACATGTATAAAAGGTTAAATTTAATATCAATAAATTTATAATTTATAAAATATTAATTATTAAGAGTTGAAAAAATTAAAGTTTTTAAAAATTTCCCTAGAATCTAGTTTTCTATTTAGAGCATCACGTTGAAAAAAAAAAAGTCCAAAAAGAATAAAATATTCAAAGTACCAAAAATATCAGAACTAGCTGATTTCACAATGACCAAGTCAACTTAGAAATAATCCCCACGTGACCAGCGGCGCACCACCACCCCCACGCGCTGTAAAAATTCCGCTTTCAACAAAAGAAAAAGCAAATCCACGCCCTCCATCCAATCATATACAGCCACGTCATAGTTCCTGACACAAGTCAAATAGACAAAAATATCCAAAACTCGGCATCTGAATTACAAGTGATTACCGAACACACGGATCTGAGAGAGAGAGAGTCAAAAATTAAGAAAAAAACACATTCACTCACCTTCTTCTTCATCTTCCCTCTCATTCCCTTGACGAAAAACTGAAAACTTTTTTCGAAAATGTGTGGAATATTCGCGTATCTGAATTTCCACGCGAACAAAGAGAGACGTTACATTCTCGAGGTGCTCTTCAATGGTCTCCGTCGTCTCGAGTACAGAGGCTACGACTCAGCTGGAATCGCCATCGATGACTCCCTCTCTCGCTCTTCTTCTCATCCTCTCGTCTTTCGTCAGGCTGGTAACATCGAATCACTCGTCAATTCCGTCAACCAAGGTTCCCACTTTCACACTCCCTCTTGGATCTCTCATTTTAAAAACCGAACCTTTTTTCCTTTTGTGATGTGATGTGATCTGTTTGTGTTCTTTGGAATGTAGAGATTACGAATATTGATTTGAACTTGGATGAGGTTTTCTATTTCCACGCTGGGATTGCACATACGAGGTGGGCTACTCATGGTGAGCCAGCTCCTAGGAACAGTCATCCTCAGTCTTCTGGCCCTGGAGATGATTTCTTGGTTGTTCATAATGGTGTTATCACTAACTACGAGGTCTCTTTCTCTTCCTCTTCTTCTTCTTGTTGTTTTACTCGTTTTTGTTGATTTGCTTTTGATTTCTTGATTCTTGTTTCTTGCTTTAGGTACTGAAAGAGACATTAGTCAGGCATGGATTTACGTTTGAATCGGAGACAGACACTGAAGTTATTCCCAAGCTTGCTAAGTTTGTTTTTGACAAAGCTAATGAAGAAGGTAATGAAAACATGTTTTAGTTGTAAGATCCCACTGAGATCATTTTCTGAGTAGTTTTGTCATTTGATGGGGGACATTTGTTTTGGTTATGGTTTTTAGGTGAACAGACTGTAAGTTTCTGTGAGGTTGTCTTTGAAGTGATGAGACATCTTGAGGGAGCTTATGCTCTTATATTTAAAAGCTGGCATTATCCGAATGAGTTGATTGCGTGCAAGCGTGGAAGCCCATTGCTTTTGGGCGTTAAAGTAAGTAACTTCTATTCACTAGAACCACGAGGCTGTTTTGATTTTGCTCGATCCAAATGTAGCTTAACGTATTTCCTAAGCTAGCATGTATCACAACTATGTAACATATGAAAAGGGAGATAAGAAGAATACTATGGAACCAAAAGAATAGAGGAAGAGTTGTTTTATATTGCTCCTGGTTATGCTTGCTTATTTTAAGATTCTACCTGGATCACAATTCTGAACGATGCTAGCTTTATCATTGTTGGCCTCCTTTTTCATTCACAGAATCGAACCTTTCCGGATTGTAAGAAACTGCGGTATATCCTCATTTTTGCATGCTTTCGTAGGAGTTAGAACAAGACAAGAGCAACACTCATGTTTTCCAAGATGCCCACTTTCTTTCCAAGAATGAGCATCCTAAGGAATTTTTCCTATCAAGTGACCCGCACGCTCTTGTTGAGCATACAAAGAAAGTTTTGGTGATTGAAGATGGCGAAGTTGTTCATCTCAAGGTATAACTCATAATTGTTGTAGTCGGTGTCTATTCATTCCCTGCCAATTAAGTACGAATGTTGAATTCTAGCATATTAGTAAACGAATCTGGTTGACTGATAACTAAGTAGCGACTGAAACAAGTAATAAATATCATGACACATAACCATGCATTATTAATATTGTTCCAATTTGGATGAATAATTGTTTTTAGATATGAAGTAATTCGCTTATTATACAACTTATGCAGACTGTTTACTTATGTCATGTGTTTACCACTTCCACTATTATCAACAGGATGGAGGCGTGTCAATACTTAAGTTTGAAAGGCTTAATGGTTTATCTAGACCTGCTTCAGTGGAACGTGCTTTATCTGTTCTAGAGATGGAAGTGGAGCAAATAAACAAGGGGAAATATGATCATTACATGCAAAAAGAAATCCACGAGCAGCCGGAATCTTTAACTACTACAATGAGAGGCCGGCTTATACGCGGTGGTTCACGAAAACCGAAAACAGTACTCCTAGGTGGGTTGAAAGATCACCTAAAGACCATAAGACGCAGCCGTCGTATAGTTTTCATCGGGTGTGGGACAAGTTACAACGCCGCTCTTGCATCAAGACCTATCCTTGAAGAACTCTCTGGTAATTCTTCTACTATGATCATGCGTTGTCTTGATTTCGAATTGACTCTGCTAACTTAAGTGTTCCATAGGTATACCAGTCAGCATGGAGATTGCTAGTGATCTCTGGGACCGGCAAGGTCCAATATACAGAGAGGACACCGCGGTGTTTGTGAGTCAGTCTGGTGAAACCGCAGATACATTACTTGCTTTGGATTATGCTCGAGAAAATGGTGCATTATGTGTTGGCATAACTAACACTGTTGGGAGCTCCATAGCTAGAAAAACAGACTGTGGTGTTCACATTAACGCAGGAGCTGAGATCGGTGTGGCAAGTACAAAGGTATTTTTCTTAAATCTCTGAATATATATATACTATCTATTCGTATTTGGATGTTTTAAAAATCTGTGCTTTCCACAAACATTATTAGGCATACACAAGTCAGATTGTGGTGATGGTAATGCTAGCTCTAGCAATAGGAAGTGACACAATCTCCAGCCAAACCAGACGAGAAGCTATAATTGACGGTCTACTTGATTTACCGAGTAAGTTCAGTAAATGTCAAACAATGGTGTTTCTTGTTAAGACTGTTTTAAACAATTGGAACATTTGTGTATTTGATTGTAGATAAGATTAGGGAAGTACTGAAGCTAGACGAGGAAATGAAGGATCTAGCGCAACTGCTGATAGATGAGCAGTCACTGCTTGTGTTTGGCAGAGGATACAACTACGCAACAGCTTTAGAAGGAGCATTGAAAGTAAAAGAAGTATCACTTATGCACAGCGAAGGAATACTTGCAGGAGAAATGAAACACGGGCCTTTAGCTTTAGTTGATGAGAATCTTCCCATCGCTGTGATAGCCACTCGTGATGCTTGTTTCAGCAAACAACAATCCGTAATTCAGCAGCTTCACGCACGCAAAGGGAGATTAATAGTGATGTGCTCAAAAGGTGATGCTGCTTCTGTGAGCTCGAGTGGATCTTGTCGAGCAATCGAGGTTCCTCAAGTGGAAGATTGTTTACAGCCTGTTGTTAATATAGTACCATTGCAGGTAATTCTAATCTCTACACCTATCTGATCTAATATCTTTCTGTTTTTTTTTTCTATTAGACTCCTAAATAAGCTAAGTGTTATGGTCTTTTGTTTTTTGTTTGGGGCAGTTATTGGCTTATCATCTGACTGTTCTGAGAGGTCACAATGTTGATCAGCCGAGGAATCTAGCGAAGAGTGTAACCACTCAATAGAGAGAGAGCTACAAGGGAGAGTGACTCTAGTTTGTATAGTTTCCCCATATGCGTTTGGAAGTTCATGTTAGTTCTCGTATAAGCCATCGTATTTTGTTACACTTTGAGTCTGACACAAGTGGAAACTAAAACCGAACCAAAGTTTCGTTAAGTTCTTTTAATTTAACAAAACCAAGTCTAAATGACCAATCCGACGCATATAATACTCATTTTTCTTTTCTTAATCCGTCCCCCTATTTTTTCATTTTTCAAAGTCTCCTCATTACTATATATATATGTAGGGTCCGTGTCTTCATTGAATTATGCACTTACTTGTCCCAACTTCCATCGCACATAATATCCATTTCGTTTTCAACTCTGTGTGTAAGGTCTCATTCTTGGTCATTTGGTTTCAAAGATAAGTAGATATATATAATTTTTTTTTTTTTTTTGGGTTGAGTTGGTTTTGACTTTTGAGAATGAATTGGTTGAAGAAGAAGAAATCACTAGCTGATGAGGAAAAAAAGAGGTTGGTCCGAGGCAGAGAGAGAGGGGCGATGTTGTTACAAGATCTCATCGAATGTTGCAACGGCAAATCCAATCCCATCAGATTTTACTCGGCTGATCAGATCATCAAAGCCACCAACAATTTCAGCGAGTCTAATCAAGTTTTTTCTCTGCTGTTCATAGCTAATCCAGTGTATAAATTTGAATACAAATGGTATTCAGGTAAAAACAAGAACAATGACATGGTATTCATCAAGAAACTCGTAGGCACAAGCTACCGAGGAGCACACCTCTTTTGCCGCGACATAGCAATATCATCGATGGTGAGTGGCCACAACAATTTCCTGAAGTTGGTAGGATGTTGTCTTGACTTTGAATATCCAGTCATGGTTTATCATGGTGAAAAGAAACTTTATGAACTGAATCTTGGAGAAAAGCCATGGACAAGGAGAATGAAGATAGCAGAGAATATTGCCACTGCTTTGGCTTATCTTCACACTGCCTTCCCAAGGCCCTTCGTGTATAGGAATATGCGCCTAGGGAACATCATACTGGATGAAGATGGGGTCGCTAAGCTGACTGATTTCTCTTACTGCCTCTCAATTCCAGAAGGTTTTACATTTGTCGATGTTGATGTTATAGCAGGAACATACATTTATATGGAACCTGATTATTTGAGACATGCCGTAGTCTCGGAGAAAACGGATGTCTTCGCCATTGGAATTGTCATGCAAAAGCTTCTAACTGGAGAAAAAAGATTTCATGAGCTTTGTGTAGAAGGAGAAGAAGAAACTAAAGAAGAAGGTGAGGATTATGAAACCATGTGGGAGAAGAATGCTCCAAATTGGCTGTCCAAATCCATGGAAGACCGAAGAATGGAAGAGATTGCAGATCCAAAGATGGGTAAAGTTTCAGAAGAAGAGCTTTGTCGAATGAAATCTTTCCTAATGCTCTCACAGAGATGCATCGGTGTTAGAGGAGAAGTTCCAACGATGGTGGAAGTGGTCAAAGAACTAAAGAAGATCCAAAGATCTCTTTAAAACCCAATTCCTCCTCTCAATCCAAACTTTAAACACAAAGGCATTGCTAACATGCCTTGCTGGTATCATTGGAGCCTCTTTTGGCTTGCATATCTGTGTTTCTTGTAAGATGCCTGCTGATATCATTTTCTTATTTGGTTATGTTTTCCATATCTGTATTTTCTTGTAAGGAGAAATTAAACATGGACCTTTAGCTTTAGTTGATGAGAATCTTCCCATCGCTGTGATTGCCACTCGTGATGCTTGTTTCAGCAAACAACAATCTGTTCTTCAGCAACTTCACGCACGAAAAGGGAGATTAATAGTGATGTGCTCAAAAGGTGATTGCTGCGTCTGTGAGCTCGAGCGGATCTTGTCGAGCAAGCGAGGTTCCTCAAGTGGAAGATTGTTTACAGCCTGTTGTTAATATAGTACCATTGCAGGTAATTCTAATCTCTACACCTAGCTGATCTAATATCTTTCTGTTTTTTTCTATTAGACTCCTAAATAAGCTAAGTGTTATGGTCTTTTGTTTTTTTTGTTTGGGGCAGTTATTGGCTTATCATCTGACTGTTCTGAGAGGTCACAATGTTGATCAGCCGAGGAATCTAGCGAAGAGTGTGACCACTCAATAGAGAGGGTTAAAAGGGAAGAATGACTCGAGTTTGTATACTTTCACATATGCGTTTGGAAGTTCATGTTAGTTCTCATTGAAGCCATCGTATTTTGCCACCATTTGAGTCTGACACAAGTGGAAACAAACTTTCTTTTAAGTTCTTTTAATTTAACTACATACTAGGTAATAACCTGCACATAGCCCAGGATGAAATATTAATTAACTATTTTATAATATTTAATTTAAAAATAATATTTTAAATTAGAGTAAAAATATTAAAAACATAATTATTTAGTATAGTGTTTAATTTTATGTTTCTGAATTAAAATATTTATAATATAATATAAAATATTTTAATCAAATATAAATTTAAATAAATATTTTTTATTATAATTTTTTGAATATGTGAATTTCTCTAACTTGAGTATAATTTAAGTATAATTAAATGATGATTTATTTATATATAATATTGCATCATATTTTTACATATGGTCTAAATTTAAAATAAATTATACAATAAAAGTAATTAAATATGTTTATCAATGAATAACATAAAATATAATTTACATAAAAGTATATAAATAACTTAATTTCTATCATATATGTTTTTATTTTACAATAAGTCACAAAATATCATTTTAAACATCAATAGATTCCTATAAAAGTTAATATCAATTAATTAAATTAAAATAATTTTAAACCCCAATAGATTCTTATAAAAGTTAATATAAACTAAAAAATAAAAAATGAGTAGTTTTAGTCAAATAAAAAAATTATATTTTATAATAATGAAAACTTAGATGTACTTTTATGAGAAAGATAAAATTAAATTAAATCTTGTTTTCTTGTTTTTATTTTTAAATTTTTGATCAATTAAAATATCTATAAATTTTATTTTCTACAATCAAATTATATAGTTCAATTAAAAAATATAGTTAAAATGAATATAACTTTTTAAATTTGAATGCCTACAAATGAATAATGTAGTTAATGATCATTTGATCTTTTTTTTTTTTTTTTTTCCGTCGAAGATATTGTATTAGATAGCTGAAGATACATAGTCATGGTGAATAACATTCGATAGGAAATGAGGACTAAAATGAAAATATTGAAAAGTAGTGTGGAATTGG